>VDFB02392988.1:0-64662 GCA_007258455.2 Sequoia sempervirens | reverse complement strand
AATATTTCCATCAAATTCAAAAGAACCTATAAAAAATGACGATAATCCTGATTGTATGTCATTTGTAATAATTTTTTATATGATGATTGGGGTTCATTAGATTTTAAACCCTCCTCTATGGGAGAGTACAAAATCTCACAATCTAAACCTAAAGAGTCTTGTGTTTTATTTTCTCAAACTAGTTCTATATCAAAAAATTTGAAGACATCACACCATGATGGTGATGGGGGATTTTTAACTTCTTTTCATCATGAGTGTAAGATTCCTAACTTTAAGAGACTTAAAAATTATTTGTGTGCTCGAGAAAAATGTAATTCTTATTAGGAGCATGTAGATACAATTTCTTCATATAATTTGGAAGAATGTTATGGTCTTGGATACAAAATTATTTTTAAAGATGTATATAATGAAAACATGGAACAAAATGATAAGGATCAAGTGAATTCTATACTGTACATTTCCAATCAGGGTCTAGATTTCCAACCTTTTTCCCCATCTTCATCTAATGCTTTATCTTCTATATTTATGACATCTTGTGTTGACTGAGCAAGATTTTCTTCACAAGAGAAAGAAAATTCTTCTAATATTGAACAAGATCATATTTTATTGAGGCTTCTCAAATCCCACTTGATTACTCTTCCTCTAAAAACTCAAAAGAAATTTTATAAAAAAAACTCATTTTGTGCATATCATCGAGTGCATGGTCATTCTACCAATGGATGTCAGGCCTTGAGTAATAAAATTCAACAACTTAAGGATTGTGGTGCTCTTCCATGTGATGATGCACCTAAACACTCTAAACAATAATTATCTTAATTCTATGGTGTTTCTCCTCACTATGTGGAATTTTTAGCTTTATGGGTTTTCTCATTTCCATTCACCATGGTACAATATTAAGTGCAACCATATTTTCAATGGGAAACAACATGATAGTCTCTTGTGTGGTTGTCTTTGCCTCTACACTTGGGGGGAAAGGATAACTTGTTTTGAAGGTGTACATTATTTTCTCCTTAAAATACCAACATAGCAAGTATGTTAACATTTTAAGAGGGGGCATATATTACCCCTATTCATTTCATACACATCTTGTAAGATTTGACTTACTAACATACCCCCTTAGTGGTGATATTGTTTATAGTGACCACAAAGGCATGGTTAGCAATTCGTCCCCTTGGACATTTTTGCACCTTCTTAAGAGAGTCTTGTTCATCCCTTTAGACATTTGTGCACCTTCTAAGATGAGTCTTATTCATCCCCTTAGACATTTATGCACCTTCTTGTTACAAATATGAGCTAGTTTGGTGGTGTTTTCATTGATGTTGTCATCGATGTCAACACAGTTCAATATGTTGATGTTTGTACATGTATAGCTGAGACACTTCTAAGATGTAGTGAGTACATAGAGCTATCTTTATGGTGTTGCAAATGTGTAGTATTGGTGAGTTTCCAAGTACTTTTGAGAAAATTAATAAAGAAGAGAAGCCAGTGTTCATAATGTGCTTTGGTATGTGCTTCACATTTCTTCTATGTTGATCCTATGCTTGTGCGAATCTAAAGGATTGTTAATAAGGATTTAGTGGTGACATATGATGAGTTTCAGCTTCTAGTGAGATGGTACATGAAAGTTGTGTTCACTAGTAATGTGGACTGTCTAGCAAGTTTTGATCTTCTATGGACTGGGAGAAATGTTTATGCTCCACAATCCTCTATTATTTTGTTTTAGATTGTGCAGATTTGGGATATGTCTTGTGAAGGTCTTTCCTTTTCTCTATCAAAGAGGTTTGGAGTTTGGTGATAAGGAAGTCATGTTTTAGTATTCCTATATGTTTTTACATAGCACAGACTATTTGGTGAAAGGAATTCAGTGATTGAAGTCTATTTGTTTTTCTACGGATATATCTGGAAGATTCTAAGATATTCTCTTGTGCATATTGAAGCATGTTGTGTCATCCACATTGTCATATTCTTGTTGGGAAGTGTGTGCATCAATTTTTATCTATGTTTTCATTAGGTTTGGCTAACTTGGTGTTTACACTTCATTTGAAGAATAAAATTCATTAAGGAAGCTTGTAATTGGTTCAAGAAAATAATTTTATTGGTCCACTCTTATTCCTTTCCACCGCGAAAATTTTGAGTTGCCGACCTAATTTGAATTTATGAAACTTTGTTTTGTGGCCAACCTTGGTAAATGTTTCTAAGGTTGAGAATGGTATAAAAGCAAGTTGAATTTTTTGGAAATATGTGTCTCAATCTCACAGGCTGAAACCTCTGAAAGAGCCAAGTTGTTGTGACATCCATATTGTCTGGCTGACTAGCAGCTTTGGAACCTTGTGAAAAGTTATGGTCGATGAGACCTTGTTTTCAGTCTTGCCGAATGGACCTATCACTGTGACATGATGATCATTGTGACAATTTCTATCTCACTCCACTCGAGGAGATCTATGGGCAACGGTTTGGTTCCATGTGTTGGTCGGGGAGACTTGTGGTGACTGTGTCATCAGAGTAACTCATATGCTTCAGTATGAAGTCTTGTTGATATGGAAAGTCTCGCTGACAGCTTTACACTTGGAGTCTTCACGGTAACACAAAGGCTTTGGTGTGAACTCTTTGCAATGGGTGTTAGTCTCACTGATGCTATGGGGTGTCTTATGTATAACTCTTGTCGAATGTTGATCTCGGGGTGACTTGAAGATTTTGGTAAGAACTCTCAGTGAGAGCAGTAAGTCTTTCTGACAATGCAACATTTGTTTGTTATCAGATGTCTTCGGTATTACTCCTGGCGAAAGGTGGTCTCGAGGCAACATGGAGGCTTCGGTATGAAGTCTTAGCGACGAACGAAGTCTCGCCAATAGTGGAACATTGTGGTGTAACTTGAAGGAATCGATGTGACCTCTTGGCGAAGAGCGATAGTCTCACCAAAGGGAAAGCAAATATCTATGTGACCTTTGAACATCGGTATGATGTCTCATCGAATAGAAATTGTCTCACAGATGAGAATGCTGAGGTTGATGCAACTTGTGAACTCGGGGTAACATCCTGTCGATGGTCAGGACACTTGGCAATAATGACAATCAGGTCTTGTGGCATTGAGGAGACGCGGTTAGTGTCTCATCGACATGTGAATACGTTTTTAACGTCTTTAACCGAGTGATGACTATCCTACATGGTGATTCTATGACCAATCAGAGAAGTAGAATGTGAACTACTAGTAGTTGGACTGTTGCGGCCGTTACTAAGAGGAAGATCGACAAACCATGGGTGTCATGGATATACTCAAGAATTGTAGATGTTGTTCGGTTCGATGGTTGAATGAACAATTGGATGAACAGTCCAATGTATGATCAGTGTGAATTCAATTCGAGTGTATTGTAACTTGAATGTTCTGTACAAGGTTGGTCTATGATTATGTTGTTGTAAATTGACATCAAAGAGAGTGAAGCTCGTACTCTGTATGTAATTTCATTACTTTAATACAAAGGGGTTTTTCTTGGTGTGGTGGGTTTTTCTCCCGTAAGGGTTTTCCCACGTAAATTTGGTGTTCATGTGTGTATGTTATACTCTCTATTTCTATTATTTCTTTGAAGTGTATCTTAATTGGACTGTAATTGAAAATTTAAAAGTATCTCTACATTCTTCCCTGAGGTTTTGACATTAGGAGAGTTGTTTCCGCACTTTAGCTTTCCTTACAGAATTGTGAAGAGTTGCATGACAGTGTGATGCAAAATGACAAAAGTAAGCCACAAATCTTAAGAGCAGAAGTGTGTGTGAGTGAGTTGTTCAATGTGCTAAAGACATTGAATTGAAGGTTTCTATAATCTTGTGAATGTGCATTAATTGCAGTGGTGAATCTTTTTGTTCTCTTTTGTACTTGTAGGTAGTCAGCCTCCCTGTTGGACAGTGAGTCTCTTTTGTAGGCAGTGATCCTTTGTACTTGAATAGTGAGTCCTCTTTTGGGCAATGATACCTTGGCAATGAGCCTCTTAATAATCTTTATATTGTGAGTTAACCCTCACCGTGGTTTTTCCCTTATTGGGTTTTCCACATAAAATTTTTGTGTTAATTGTGTTGATTTTCTTTATGTTATTTATGTTTCATGCTCATATTTAATAATAGAACAGTGTGGTTGAAGATTTGATAACTGATTAAGTTCAAGTTTAAATTTGTGTGACAAATGATTCACCCCCCCTCTCAGTTTTCTTTGTGCCTATTTAACAATTGGTATTAGAGCTTGTGGTTCCTTGTGCAAAGCTTAACCGCTTAAGGAAGATCTGATGGCGAACAAATTGGCGATCCCTATGTTTGATGGAACTAACTACAATGAATAGAAGGGATAGATGAGAGGATAAATTATCTCTCTTGGTTTTAAGACCTAGAAGGTTGTTGAGAATAAGTATACACTTCCGTCTAGTGGTCTTAATTCAGAAGATGAGATCTCTGCTTATGAAGAAAATGAGAAGGCGAAGTATGTGATTTGCAATAGTTTATCTAAAACTGAGCAAGTCAAGGTTAATTCTCTAGATACTACAAATGAGGTCTAGAAAAATTTGGAAGACATGCATGAAAGAAACAAAAAGGTGAAATTAACAAAGAGGTTGGCGGCAAAGCATAGATTTGTGAACCTAAAGATGGAAGATAGTGAAGAATTTACAAGTTTCTTTCAAAGAGTTGAACTGACATCAAATTATGTTAAGAATCAAGGAGGAAAACTAGTAGATGAAGATATAATTGAGAAGATCTTGATCACTTTACCAGAATGCTACAATGACATGATCTCTGTTATTGAAGAAATGTATGATCCTAAGAAGTATACTCTAGAAGAACTGTTTGACACCTTGCAATCATTTGAGATAAGAAAGTTCTGAAAAGATGAAAAGAAGGAAGAAAGACTGAAATGACATTCAAGGATTTGAATATTAAAGAACCAGATAGCAATGATGAAGAGTTGGAAGCAAACTTCACCAAGAAATTGAAGAAAGGCACTGGAAAATACAAAGGTATGTTACCCTTTAAATGTTTCGGTTGTGGTAACATTGGCCATTATGCTTTGAGATGTCCGAATAGGGCTATACATAAGAAGAACAATGATTATAAGGATAAAGATAGGAAGGATAGAAGGTATAAGAAGTTGTACTATGTTAAGGAAGAGGAAGGTATTTCTGATGACGAATCTGACAATGAGGTTGATGATAGTGAATGTTTATTCTTAGCTTTGGAAAATAAATCTATATCCACTAACTCTAGGAAATGTGTAAGTAAGAAGGCTCTAAAGGTTAAGAAGAATATGAGGGAAGGTACTTTGGTTACCGCTTTTCATGCAATACAAGATGAAAACTACTGGGTAATTGATAGTGGATGTTCTAATCACATGACTGGAGATAAGAGTAAGTTCACTAAACTTGAGAAATATGATGGTGGTTTAGTCATGTTCAGTGATGATTCAGGATTTAAGATCTGTGGTAAAGGTTTAATCAGTTTTGATGGAGTGCATAATACTAATGATGTATATTATGTGAAGGGTTTGAGACATAATCTTTTGAGTGTTGGTTAGATGTGTAGCAATGGCTTTAAACTTTTTTTTCATAACAATACGTATGAAATTAGAAAAGGATCTGGAAAGGGGGATATGATTGCAACTGGAAGAAGAACTCATGGAAACATCTATCAGTTGAAGGGAGTTGATGGTCATTGCCTTATATCTCAAATAAGTGAAAGTTGGTTATGACACCAAAGAATGGGACATGTGAACTTTGATAACCTAGTCAAGATTAGTGCTAAGGATATTGTTTGAGGACTACCTAGAATTACAATACATACTAACTCTATGTATGGATGTTGTCAATTGGGGAAGCAGACAAGATGTAGCTTTAAGGGAAAAGAACATTCTACTTCTAGAATGTTGGAGTTGATTCACGCCAATCTTTGTGGTCCTACCAGGATTGGAAGCCTGAATGGAGACATGTACTTTATGTTGCTTATTGATGATTATACTCAAATGACATGGGTTACTTTTCTCAGAGAAAAGAATCAGGCCCTAGATAGGTTTAAGGTATTTAAGGTGAGAGTGGAAAATGAAGTAAATATGAAAATCAAGTGTTTGAGATCTAATAGAGGTGGTGAATTCACTTCTAGTGAATTTAATGAATTATGTGAGAAGCATGGTATAAAATGACAGTTCTCTGCTTCGAGAACCCCTCGACAGAATGGAGTTGTTGAAAAGAAAAACAGGACAGTTCAGGAAGCTGCTAGAACTATGATGAAAGAATCTAATGTACCATATGTGTATTGGATAGAGGTGATACATACTATTGTTTATGGTCTTAATAGAGTTCAGATCATACACAACAACACAAAGACATTGTTTGAGTTATGGACTGGTAAGATTCCTATTGTGAAATATTTTAAGGTATTTGGAAGCATATGCTATATTAAAAGAGATGATGAAAATCTTGGAAAGTTTGATGCTAGATGTGATTAAGGAATATTTCTTGGATACTCTACTAGTAGTAGTAAGGCATACAGATGCTTCAACAAAATATTGAGAAATATCATTGAAAGTGCTAATGTGAAAATTGATGAAGACATATGTAGACCTATTGAGATATGTGAAGTTGAACATGATGAACCTATCTACAGACATATACCTAAAGAAAATAAGAAGGAAGAAGAAGAAGAAAAATAAGAAGAGGAACAAGTGGAAGAAGAAGAAGAAGTGAATGAACTAGAACCTATTGTTAGGACTCTTAAATATGTACAAAAGAATCACCTGGGAGATCAAATAATTGGAGACAAGAGTGATGGTGTGAAGAAAAGAAGCAGAGTTATAGCTGAGATAAATTTGTCTTTACTTTCTAAAATAGAACCTAAATCTGTAAAAGAAGCATGTGAAGATGAAATTTGGATGAGAGCTATGAAAGAGGAACTGCAACATATATAAAATGATCAGACATGGGAAATAGTCCCTAGACCTGAGAACAAAAATGTGATTAGCTCTAAATGAGTGTTCTGAAACAAACTGAATGGACATGGATAAGTACTAAGGAATAAGGAAAGACTAGTATGCAAAGGATATTCACAAGTTGAAGGTATATATTTTGAAGAGACTTTTTCCCTTGTGGCTAGAATGGAAGCTATCAGAATGTTTTTGGAATTTTCTACCCACAAGGACTTTAAGGTATATCAGATGGATGTTAAGTTAGCTTTTCTGAATGGTGAGTTGGAGGAAGAAGTGTACATGGAGCAACCTAAAGGGTTTCAATTATCTAACAAATCAGATATGGTTTGGAAATTAAAGAAAGCTCCCAGAACTTGGTATGCAAGAATGGACAAATATCTAACAAAGCAAGGATTCAACAAAGGTTTTGCTGACAGTAATCTCTACTTCAAAGTACAAGGTAATAAGATGTTGATTGTAGTTGTTTATGTTGATGATATCATTTTTGGTGGAAATGATGGCATGTGTAAAAAGTTTGTTGAGGAAATGCAGAAAGAATTTGAGATGTCTATGATTGGTGAATTTAATTTCTTACTTGGTCTACAAGTGAATCAAATCGATAAAGGGATATTCATTTCACAACCTAAGTATGTAAAAGATTTGTTGAAATTTTTTGGGATGGAAGATTCTAAACTGGTTTCTACTCCTATGGTAACTAGATGTAAGTTGAGTAAGGATGATGAATCTGATGAGACTGATAAGAGAAAATATAGATCCATGATTGGTGGATTATTGTATCTCACTGCTACCAAACCAAATATTATGCATACATTGTGTTTAGTTGCTAAATTTCAAGCAGACCCTAGAGAAATACATCTTATGGCTATAAACTAGAGGATATTCAGATATCTTAACGGTACATTGGATTATGGACTATAGTATCCTAAGAGTAATGATTTTACCCTGAGTGCTTATACAGATGTTGATTGGGTTGGATGTGTAGATGAACGAAAGAGTACCAGTGGTGGTGCTTTCTTTCTTGGTGGAATATTGGTTTCATGTTTGAGTAAGAAGCAAGACTCAGTTTCTTTATCTACTACAGAAGCAGAATATATTGCTGCACCATCCTGCTACACACAAGTTTTGTGGATGAAGCAAACTCTAAAAGATAGCTCCATGTTCAGAATGTGCTCTGGTATGTGCTTTGTGTTTCTTCTATGTTGATCCTATGCTTGTGTAGATTTGAAGGATTGTTAATAAGGATTTAGTGGTGACATATGCTGAGTTTCAGCTTTTGGTGAGATGGTACATGAAAGTTGTGTTCACCGATATTCAAACTGTCTAGCAATTTTTGATCTTCTATGGACCGGGAGAAATGTTTCTGCTCCACAATCCCCTGTTGTTTTGTTTCATATTGTGTGAATTTGGGATATATCTTGTGAAGGTTTTTCCTTTTCTCTAGCAAAGAGGTTTGGAGTTTGGTGATAAGGAAGTCATGTTTCATTATTCTTATATGTATTTGCATAGCCCAAACTATCTGGTGAAAGGAATTCAGTGTTTGAAGTCTGTTGTTTTTGCTACGGATGTATCTAGAATATTCTGAGATATTATCTTGTGCATATTGAAGCATGTTGTGTCATCCGCGTGTCATCTTCTTGTTGGGAGAAGTGTACATCAATTTTTATCTAATTTTTCATTAGGTTTGGCCGACCTGGTGTTTACACTTCATTTGAAGAATAAAATTCATTAAGGAGTTGGTTCAAGAAAATAATTTTGTTGTTCCATTCTTATTCTTTTCCACTGCAGGAACTTTGAGTTTCCGACCTCATTTGAATTTATGAAACATTGTTTTGTGGCCAACCTTGGTAAATGTTTCTAAGGTTGAGAATGGTATAAAAGCAAGTTGAATTATGAAGATTTGCATGATAGGGTGATGCAAAGTGACAAAAGTAAGCCACAAATCTTAAGAGTAGAAGTGTGTGTGAGTGAGTTGTTCAATGTGATGAAGATAGTGAATTGAAGGTTTCCATAATCCTACGAATGTGCATTAATTGCAGTGGTGGATCTTTTTGTTCTCTTTTGTATCTATAGGAAGTGAGCCTCTGTGTTGGACAATGAGTCCTTTTTTGTAGGAAGTGAGCCTTTGTACTTGGATAGTGAATCCTCTTTTGGGTAGTGAGCCCTTGGCAGTGAGCCTCTTTATAATCTTTATATTGTGAGTTAACCCTCACCATGGTTTTTCCCTTATTGGGTTTTCCACGTAAAAATATGGTGTTCATTGTGTTGATTTTCTTTATGTTATTTATGTTTCATGCTCATATTTAATAAAAGAATAGTGTGGTTGAAGATTTGATAAATGATTAAGTTTTAAGTTTAAATTTTGTGTGATAACTGATTCACCCCCCCAGTTGTCTTGCGCATGTTTAACACTTCTTAGGTGAGTTTTGTTCATCCCCTTGGACATTAAAATTTGGAAATGTAGTCCCTGGATTTGGCATAAGGAAACTTGATAGATCCATGTGGCTAATGAGTTATTTCACATCCTCATGGGGGCACCATTTGTTTTATATAGCACATTTGATGGATAATGTTTGATATTTGAGATAAATTTAAGACTTAGGTCTCTTTTCCTTACCGACTCAAATTGTTTTAGTAATAACCTTTTGTTTTGTTTTGTCATTATCATATGTTATGTGTTTACATTGTGTTTGCATCATGTTCCATTGTGTTCACATCATATTTATGTTCATTATATTGTGTTATGTAAATTCATCATGTATGCTTCATAAATTTGTCATATTGTAGTTCACTTCACATGCATGTTCCTTTGTGTTTATGTTGATTTTCCATGAGATCTTGAATCTTGAGGTATTGTGCATTCCCCTTAGATTCATTATCATCCTATCTATTCAAAATTTGGACAATAAGACCCCTTTTGACATATTTTTTACTTTAGTGTGAGTCTAAGTGTAAGTTCATACTCTTACTACAGTGGGGGCTAAATTTAGCATCATAAATTGTCACCCCTAACAATTTCACATTGTGTTTTTCTCCCCCCAAGTGCATGGACCTAATTGTACACCAGATTTACTAAACTATGCATTCCATAGCCCATTTGGATAATTATCAATAAAAACCATGTTGAAAACTAGTGCAAACATTTAATATGTTATCTCTTGATGCCTTAGATCCTACAAAATAGGGCTAGGACTAAGTCTCCCTAGGTGAATTGGCCCCCTATTTTTCCTCCAAAATTTAATATGTCGAGGACAACAATTTGTTATTTGAATTTTAAATGTCACATGTTAGATATCGAGATTGATTTTTTGAGAAATTAGATTAAATATCTATAAGTACCTGATCATTTTAGCATTTGAAAGCTAACAAAAAATATCTAGAATTATGAAGCAATTTTGGAGATCAAGAGAATTATCAATCAAGTCAAGAGCAGTTAAAAGAAAATTAATTGCAACAATTCAATAACAAAGAATCATGTCAAAGTCTATGTGATTTTGTTCATGTTTTGTTATCATTTTGTTTGTGAGATCTAACCCTTGTAGGTCTTCAATAAAATCAAGTCAAACAACAATCAATCCTTGAGGAGATGTGCAAGACTTCAATCCTTCAAAGAAGTCATTTCTAAGTAGTGAGTTGCATTCCATTGTTGATTCATCATTAATTTATCATTTAGCCTCTATCCCTCAAAATGATAGGCTAGATCTTTCATTGACATTAACATTGTGCAAGTGGAAACAACAACATGGGATTTGATTGAGGAAATCCCCTATATTGTATAACCCTTCCTCTCTCTTTGAATGTGTAGGTTTTAGATCTAAAGAAGATTGGGAGAAGTTTGAAGTTCAATTATTCATTATTGCATTCAAATCCTACACCTTGAAAACATACATAAACTTAGTTATCTCGACACTTGAAAAAGATTTGACAATGTGACAATTGGGAAAAGAAAGCTCTGATTTGGTTAGAGAGGACTATGAAAACATATTTTAAATTTTTCAACAAGGATAGTGGAAACCTAAGCAACCCATTCCTCCAAAATTATGTTTAGATTTGAACCACAGGTGCATAGTACTTTGCTTAATCTATTTCCTGAATTTGTCTGTGAATTTTCAGATTTGTTTTTTTTTGCATCAAAATAGTTATTTGTAGCATTAGCCTAGTTAAATCATTGCATTTCATTCTCAAATCCATTCCAAGTTTGTTCAAGGGAAAGTTGACTCACCTCTTAGGTTGTAACTCAATCCTATATCTTGTCCAAATATATCAGACCCCACTACTCAATCTTTAAATGAAATGTTAGGAAAATTCATCCCACCAAAAACCATTGAAATCCTAGGGTGAGAGTATCCCTAAGGTTTTTCTTTTTTTCTTCATTTCATATAGTATAGTAAAAATTCAATGTCCCATAAGAAAAAAAGATTAAAAAAATAGGTCAATACAAATCATTATTTAGAATAGATAACTAAAGAATTTTCTAATATAAGAGACATAAAGTTAAAAATACAATAGTAGAGGTAGCATTAAGGAATGCAAAATTATGAAGAATGATTAATTAAATAAATACAAATAATATGTAATATTAAATATTTGTGAATATGAGATTGAAAATAATAAAGAGCCAAAAACTTACTTAACATAATTAATTAAAATTAATAAAATAAATAAATTATTTCAATTAAATAGTGTAGAGTGTTTAATGAAGTAGGAAAAATCTATGAAATTTTTAATTTATTAAACAATACAAATAATTTATTCTTGAGATTTAAAATCATGAAATCAAAGATTAACATTATAATTATGATTCAACATCATTTTTCAATTAATATTTTCTTTATTTAAAAATCATTAAGGGGGTCAATACATGGTGCATGTCTCATAAATGAGTATGAATGAAACAAATATGAGGATTTTGTAAAAATAAGGGATTATTAAACTAATTCCACTAATCATCAGAAAAATCATGGCTTGCTTGGTAAATCTTCATCAAATAAAAATGACTTAAATAAACCCAATGCTCTAGCAGGCTGGGTATATGGAACCATATGTGATGCTCCTCGAACTGTTGCAAAGGTCAACAAGTTTCCATAGGAATTTGTCCACCCAGCTACCTATTTTTCATAAAATAAATTGAACTATAAAAATTTAAGTACACAATAATTCTTCTAAAATCACTATAAGACATATTCTTTTTCAAACATTTTAATATATGTATATATATATATACATATACATATACATATGCATGTATGTATATGTATGTATATATGTGTGTGTGTATGCACATGCAAATATATAATATAAATATACAATTTTTTTTTTTTTTAAATAAATTAAATTTAATAATATACCTGCCCCTTATGATACCAAGCATGATAAGGTATTCTTCTAGGTATCTTCAATTCAAGGGATAGATGGCGAATATTAGTACGTGTTCCCAATAAAGGAATTATTGAGTCTTGGTCTCCACTGCAAATCCAAGTGTTATTGTCTATTAAATTGTGACTAATCTTATTTCGATAGCTTATTTTCTAATGATTAATATTTAGATACACTTATATTTCACCATTTTTTAAACTCAATTTTATATTTTAAAGAAAATTTGACCATGGTCATATCTAAATATACTACAAAAACAATTTACATGTGAAAATATCAATAATAAAATACAATCATCTACTTGATTTATTATATGTATGTGTGTGTGTGTGTGTGTGTGTTGTGGAGAATATGAAATCTCATCATTAATGACTTGTTTTAAAAGTGTGTAAATATCACAATAAAGAGTAATACTTCATAAGAAAATTAAACATAAACTCTTGAATAATCCACTTATTTTGATTGGTCAATCTCACCTGAAAACCCAAACACGTATGCCATTTGTGATAATTTCCTTAAGCACTGGAATAATATTAATTCCCTCGTCATCGGCGTAATTTAAGACCCTAATCCCACAAAAGATCATAAAAAACTTCATCATTTTTTAGGATAACATTATCTCATGCATAAATAAAACTCCAAACAAAATATTTATCACTTAAGTATTAGAAATTATGTGTCATTTATAAAAATGTATTATCCATATTTATCGAAAAACTTTTTCTTCTTGTGATATAAAAACCTTATTCTCCTTGTGATATGTTTATTTAAATATTTATCCTAAATTTTATATATAGTATTAACAAATTATTATATGTAACCTAAAATTTCCATGTAATACATATATATACTTTGTAAAAAAGATAATCCTAAATTTATCTCACAACTATATATTATGGAAACTAATTGACCCTATTGAAATGGAGTGTATTATGTATTATAAAAATCTATGATATTACATTAATATTGTCTAATTATAATATATCCAATACTACCACAGGGTATAAACATTAGTTAAACATTCCTCAAATAGTGATTAAAGTTATCCACTCTAAAAAAATCATAAATACTTCATTAATGATTATTTATCATACTTACACTCAAAATCTCCTATCTTTATAAATTTTATTGAGGTTTGTGTAAATTTCTAAAATTTAATGTTATTAATAATAAACTATAGTGAGAAGAGGACTTTGTATATACGTATTTATTGTAATATGAGATCTATGAAAGGTTTCGCTACTTCTTTGGAAAGAAAACCATGGATTTCTTCTATTTTAAAGGGATCAATAATATGTAGATCTCTTCATCAAAGAGATGATCAAAACATAATCTACATTCTTATGAGTCACCAACTCTTTGTCTCAATATTCACCTTCAAATTCAGCTTTTCAACCTCAATTTAAAGTTACAAATATACTCATTGTGATAATGAATTTTCTTTCTTTTTCTTATAAAATATATTATTTAGAAAATGGTGAATGAGCTTTGCTAGGGTTTCTTGTGTCTACATGTCAATGGCTTGAGCAACATACTCTTGTTGGTTATTTTGTTGGGAGGACTCCCCCTGAAAGTGTGCTTAAAGAATGGGTCCATAAGGCTTGGGTCCCTCATGGGGTCCGCCTTGATATGGTCCAAAATTTAACCAAGGGTTTTTTTCTTTTTTGCTTTGTGGAGGTCAGTCATGTTCAAGAAATCTTGAATCATGGTCCTTGGTATGTCTGGTCATCTTTGTTGGTCTTCCAGTTGTGGACTCAGGACTTTGTTGTCTTAGATGACACTAAGTTGTGGGTCTCGATCTAGATTGAGTTTCTTAGTTTTCCTTTTCCTTGTGTCCCTTCTTTGTAACATATTGCATCCTCTCTAGGGAAGGTCATTTCTATTGAACTAGATAGGTTCTTTCAGGCTCAACCCTAGAAATAGGTTTGTGTTGAAGTGGACCTTTCACAAGATTTGAAGGAGTCCATTGACATCCAAATTGGAGCTCTTCGACATACCTAGAAAGTTACTTATTTTAATTTACTGAACATGTGTTATAGGTGTCAATCTGCAAACCACAAGATTAAGGATTTCCCTCTGGAATTTCCTCATACTCCTTCACTGCCACGAGATACTAAAAATCCCCATCAAGCAGATAGTTTTGTTGTCAAATAGGAGGAGAAATGGACAATGGTTACGAACCATAAAAATAAGTCCAATGGCTCTGGGACAGTTTCCAAAGTACCTGAGCCAACTAAAGAAGTTTCAAACCCTTCAATGAAGGGGAAAGAAGCCCAGGTTGGGTCTACCACTACTTCAACACGACCAATGCCTAAGGCTATGCCTCAGCCTATGTCATCATGATAGCACATGTGACTAATTATCCTCCCATTTTGGGAGCTCAAAGGAGGTATTGAATCCCTTCTCAGCCTCTGAAAGGAGAATATTTTTAGAAGCAGAGATTTTCTTCTCCAAACATTCAAATCGGCTCAATTCCACCATAATTCTTGCAGAATTGCTTCTCTACTTTGGATGAGGATTCAGACTCTGACAATATGGAGGAGTTTCACTCATGAATTTCCTCCCATGTAATGTTTGAGGTATGAAAAACCACTCTCAGAAGGATTTCGTCAGGGATACTCTATGAATTATACTAGTATTGAAGTGCTTTGTCTCTAGGAAGTGAAAGTTACTGGATTTTTTCTTGCATTGGCTTGTCAGTCTATTTGGCTAGCCAACAAAATGTTTTGTATTGAACATGAGGTTGGACGTGGTGGAGCAGTCGCCCTTTTTTCCCCACAGTGGCATGCTTGTGTGGTTGATCATGGGTTTGACCCCACACATTGGCTCGTCTGGATTCTTCTTGACATTGATAATCACTCTTTTGGGATTATCAATGTTTATGCCTTTAATGATGTTGTTGAAAGATCTCTCCTCTAGCATTGGATTGTTGATTCACCCTCAGTTGCAACATGGATTTTGTGTGGGGATTTCAATATGGTTGAGATGGTGTACAACAAAGATGTCACTCTACCATTCAGGTGGGTAGTTGGCGAATGAGAGGCGTGGTTTTACATGTGCAATAAATTGGGGCTTTTTGATCCCAATATTGGCTGCCGCCTTTCTCATTCTCTCTGGAACGCTTGGTGTAATTACCGAGATGGTTCTGATAGGATATTTAAGCGCCTCGATCATGCCATGATCTTAGCTCAATATTTTTTCTCCCTTGACAACTCTTCACTTTTGGTTAAGTCGTTAGTGGATGTGACATTGTCAGACCATTTCCCCATATCTTTTCACATTGAATGAGAGTTAAGACTGCTTCGTGCCAACAAGACCTAGTTCTTCTTGAACATGTCTTTGCTACTTCATCAACCCATGCTGGCCCACATTCGTATAGTTTGGAATTTGGAGTATAGGCCACCTCACAATATAGGCTAGATTGCTTAGTGGAATGATGCCATCATTCGCATGACAAGGTTTCTTCACATTTATAAGCTCCAGTTGGCCATCTTTTGGCATAGGTCTTATGAGGTGACCATGACTGACCTTTGCTCAACCACTAAGGCTCTGGCGGCTAGTCCTTTTTCCCCTTCATTGCAAGTCAAGGTGACAAAATTAAGGCACAAAAAGCAAGTTACAGATAATTATGCTTCCAGAGGTGCACAAATCAAGGTCAAGATACATTGGCTTAAAATTGGAGATCGTTCCTCCAAGGAACTTTTTTTGGCCCTTCGTGCCAAGCACTCATCTCTTGGTATCAAAAAAATAAATGAGGGAACTCAGGTGCTTTCTGAGCTACTTGACATTCTCTAGGCCTTTGTTAGGCATTATGAACAAGTGCTTACTACTCTGAATCACACACTGGAGCATCAACAAGCTCTTCAGGATTATCTTGTTGTGTCAAACAAGTTATCTTCAGCCCATAAATCCTTTTTATGAGCAACTTCTCACAATTGAAGACCTGAAGGAGGTTGTTCACACCATGATGGATGACAAAGCCCTAGGAATTGACAACTTCTCGTGTGAATTTTACAAATCCTTTTGGGACTGTGTTGGGAAAGATTTGCATAAAGTTTATCTTGAATCTTTTCATTCTAAAACCCTTGGAAACATAATTAACAAAGGGAATATTAAGTTCATACCTAAGTTCAGCGATCCCGAGGATATCTACAACTAGCAGCCTATCATGCTCCTTAATGTTTCCTACAAAATCATTGCCAAATCCATTGCCTTGAAAAACCATCATCTCTTGCCTCAGATTGTACACCCAGAACAAACTGGTTTCATTAAACCTAAATTTATTTTGGATAATAGCATTGTCATTTAGGAAGGAATGGAATGGACCAGGCGCTCTAACCAGAAAGCCATTTTCCTTAAAATTGAATTTGCTAAGGCTTATGACCGCATTGAATAGCCTTTTATTCTCGCCATGTTGGTTTCCTTCGGTTTTGACCCTAATTTCATTCAGGCTATCCAAATGCTTTTTTCATACACCTTTTCTTGCATCACCATTAATGCTCACAAGTCCCTTGCATTTGGCTTGTTCCACTCCATCAGGAAGGGTTTCCTGCTTTCCCCCTCACTCTATGTGCTTTTTTGTCGAAGGGTTTGGTTATTTGTTGGCTAATGTTATTTCCCAACAATAAGTTAGAGGCATTTCTTTTCCCAATTCACAGGCTCAACTTGTTAATGGCCATTTCGTTGATGACTCTTTTCTCACTCTTCTAGAATAGGAAAATAATATCAAAGCAATGCTGGAGTGCCCTGAAATATTTTCCCTTTCCTCTAGTTCTGCCATTACATGGCATAAAACCTTATGCTACAAGTAGTTTATTCTACCAATTCATCACTAGTTTCAATAGTATGGCTGGAAGTGGATTGGTCTAGGGGAAATTTTTCATTTTTTGGGCATTCCCTTTTCCTTTTAGGCTTCCCCCATGAAGTTGTGGCAAGTGTTTCTCTCTCGTATTGAGGAAAAGTTGGCCTACTAGATTACCAAGCCTCTCTTTGGCTAGGAAATTTTATATCTATTCTAAATTTTTCGTTGTTATGAATGTTTATTTCTCTTCTTGTTGGGATCCTTTGAAGGCTGCTTATGCTAAGCTTGAAAATATTTTATGCAACTTTCTTTGGGCCTCTTTTGAGACTCATTGAGGGTTTCACTGTGTAGCCTAGGAGTTTTGTTTCTTTCCCAGAGACTTTGGAGGGCTTGGCCTACTCTCCACTCAACAACAAGGGATTGCCTAGTGTGTGAAATGGATAATTAGAGCCCTTAATGGTGATGAAATCTAGAAAATTCTCCTCAGGAAAATCTGGTTTTCCTGTTCATAGGCGAGCCTGGAAGGGGATTAGCTTTCAAACCCTTCTGATTATGAAGGAACCAGTCCAAATTGTGGGAAATTTTGTGGCCAAAAGCATTTGGAGATCCTGGGAAGCCATTAAGCCTTGGCTCTATTGGGTCAGCTCTAGTTTTCGTGATGGGATTTCCCTCAATCAAAAAAATGTGTGGTGGTCGCCTCTCTTTTCCAGCAATGGTCAACTATTAGCCAAATCACCTTGGCTTAAGGCTTTAAGATTTCACAAGAAAGGTATCCAGACCTTGCAACATGTGTTTCACAGACACATGACGCGTATTATATCATGGGAATATTTTTGTGCCCATTATAGACTTCAAAACCAGGACCAGGTTACTCATGATGGTCTGGTGGATGCTATTCTAGCATATATGCTTCATAAGGTGGGAATTCATGGCACCAAGCCTTGGTGGAAGGACTGGAAATGGTACCCAAACACCACTTTCAAAAACTACAAGCCCAGGCTTGGCTATCTATGGCTTTCGCCGCACCTTCCTATGATTAATGGTCTGAACCAACAGTGACATCTTCAGTCATTTGTGTCTGTCTGGCGAAAATGATTCTCTACCACTTGGTCTGCAAGTGTTGAGCCTAGACTCACCCACTTTTCTTGGTGTATTCTTTTCCAAGGCTTACCAGTGGGGTCTCAGCTTGTTCACTTGGGTTCCAAGATCCTCATTCCAATTCTATGGGAAAGTTGAGTCTTTTAGGCATCTTTTCTAGTTTTATACCAAAGCCCAACAGTTTTGGAATTGGATTCATGACTTCTTTCGGCCATTTCGGCCAAAGCCATTTTCTTGGCACATGGTTCTGTTGGGTGACTTTCCCAAGCTTCCCGCTAAGTATACCTAGCTTTGGCACACTTTTAGGGTCAAAATCCTCTTGAGTATTTGGAATGATAGAAATGCCTGCATATTTTCTCACAGCCAGATTTATAAATTGTTTCTTTGTATTCTAAAGCTATTATTTTCTCTAATGTGATTTTACAGATTCAAGTTCAAGCAAACAAATTTTCACTTGAGGTGTCTCACCTCTAGGTGCTTCTAGACCATTGGGGAAATGCCCTATGTACTGTGGCTTAGGTTCCCTCTTCGCCCACCTCTTCATGTGGCTAGTCGACTTCACGGGGCTGGTGATGGAGTGGTTCTTCTTGCCTCCACTCTTAGACTTCTCCTCATCATGGCTCTCACCCTTCTTAGTGGTCGCGCTCTCCTCCTCCATGGGCTAACCTGAGGTGGCCCTCTGGAGGGGCGGAAAGGAGCGGCAGTGGCACCTCTAGGTGCCCCTCTGATAATGCTTCTAGTAGCAGCCCTAGTTGGTCAGACACTGTAAAATGTTTCCCACATTTGGCTCTGGCAATCTTTCCTCGACATGAGGAAAATGAAGAAGATAAATAGAAAAAAGATGGCGATGGTTGGGGTCCTCCTGATGTCACTCCAGACCCTGCCGATGTATGGGGTAAAAAGATGGATGATAGGGACCCTCCTGGCTTTGTTGGCACTGCTCTAGCCACTTAATGGCCTTTTTTTATTTATATGTTTTTAATGTTTATGGTTTTCTGGGCTAAGCCCAAGTGACTCTATTTCTAGTTTTCTCGACTCGTCCCATGTGACTCTTGGGGTGTGCCTTCTTACCACCCATCCTTTTTTTGTGAATATGTAACTTTATCTTTATTATTAATATAGATAGCTGCATATTCATTAAAAATAAATAAAATTAAATCTTATTAAACTAATTTAAATAATAATAGACTAATTTATAAATATTAAATTGTATATTCTCATTCAATGCATAAAAACCTACGAATTCATTAGTGTGTGAAGAAACTCTATGCATATTACTCTCTCTTTTTGACATGAAAAAGGATGATTAAGAAAAAATAGCTTCATATGTGACATAATATATACAATAGATTCAACCTATCTATATTGATTATGGTAAACCAAACAAAGATACTCACCCGCTACAAACACTCCAGCCATATGGTAACTTTGTTGTATTTGCATGAAGTGCTTTTTGAACATTGGGCAAATTGAAATAAAATGATCTCTCATAGCTCACACAAACATCAACTCCAAGGCTCATGTGGGTTACCTAAAATCCAATAAATCCCAAATGAAATTCTATAATAAAAAATGTAATTAGCTTTAAAATGTAATTAAGAAACTCAAATGTCACAAAAAGTTTATACCTAATTATTTGTCATTAATAATTGAGAAAATACATATAGATTACCTAGTTAATTCAATATTAATTTTAAAAAAGAGTATAATGTAATAAAAATCTCACCTTTTTTCATAATCGAAGCTCTTGTTCAATAAGCTATGTGGGACAAATATCAATTATTACATTGTAATAATCAATGTTGTCACCAACTTCATTATCAATCTTATCTAGTATGTCATCACACTGTTTGGAGACATTTGTAACATTAAGGCATTTTCTCTTAAAAGCAATATAAGATTCATCAGACATCAATCCATGTGACCAATAGTAGTCGTAAGTTGCTATGGTATCAACATCAAGCACAAGTAGCGGATTACCAATCTACACAAAAAATAAGACAAGTTATAGTTAAAATAAATGTAATACTAGAAATTTGTGGAAAATAAAAGGGTGGTGGGAGGGAGGGGAGTCATTCTTAATCAATTATACACTCCAAAAAACTTGTATTAGTTGTAAAATATTTATAAAATCAAATAAGTGATAAATGATTAAATTTTTGCAATAAAACAAAAGATCTGAGTCTTAACAATATATAAATTTCCATGTTACACTCCCCCAACTAATGATAAGACCATATAAAACTTTCAAGTGAACTTACAATAACATCCATGCCAAAGAATATCTAATTAAAAAATCTAATACTAATAAAAGCTAAAAAAATACTCACAAAAACCCCCTTAAGGTTGAATTTATAGTTTGTGTATCCTTCATTATATTCTATCACCTTAGCTGCTAGTTGTGGTATATAATGACCTGTATTTCATGACCAAAATAATCATGATAAGAGGAAGAAAAAAATCCTAATGAGATTTTTGAAATGATATGGAATGAATGTTTAACCTGCATAGCTTTCTCCAGCTAAAAATAGATCTCTGAATGCATACTCAGGAAACCTTTTAATCCAATTTGAAAGAAACGCGAGCATGTCAACAGCTATATCAAAAAACATTAAAGCATAAGTTTAGTTTAAAGTGTATGTGACACAAAATTTATTACATATTTATTCAATAATCACCTGTGGATTCATCACCACGGTTATAGTCTGAACTAGTGTTTGAGTAAGACCATCCTACTCCAACAGGAGATTCTACGAAAAGGAGGTTTGATACTACATGTTTGAAGAAAGCATGTCAGAATAAGAAAGATCTAGATTTATCATATAGTCCATGTTTCACGCATCCATAATTATCATATAGTTTGTATTTGATGTTATGATACCTTTGTTCCAGGATTGTGAATTTCTCCTAAGTCCTTGACCATCTCCAAGTGGATAAAATGGGCCAAGCTCAGTGAATGCACCCCCTCCAACTGAAGAACAACCTGGCCCTGTACAAGTGATGAATACACATTTTTTGAGAAGGTAGAATAAAACATGTCAATCCATCCCTTATTTTAGATCATCAACTACTGATCTTAAGAAAATGAAGACTTAAATTCCTAAATTAAAAATAAATTAAAGTTGTGTTTAAGAGAAGGAGGATTACTGAGAAAAAAATTACAATAGAAGGAAAGTACATTATATTAGTTATATTATTAAGTTTACAACCTTATTAATTATTATTTATAATATTCAATTAAAATATTTTATTTTCATCTATTTTATTTTTAATGTAAATAAAATAAAATATATTATTAAGAAAAAATATTTAATTAGTATTTTTTACTAAAATCTATATTTATATTTTATATATATTTTATATATTTTAATTAAATCATTTTATAAGAGGTTGGATTGGGTAGAAGAAAGTTTTAGTTTTATTAGGGCTTAGTTTTTGGCTTGCATTCAATTTATACTCATTATACTACTCTTCTCTTTGAGTAGGAAATTCTATTACTACATGTATTTATTGCAAAAGAAAATTGTTTTTCTCATCTTCAAACAATTGTTACCTTTTAAATGGCTTCAAAATTCAACATTTAAACAATTAATTCAAGTGTTTTCGAATTGAAAGCACAAGAAAATGGTTCTTTCGTAAAAGTATCATTGAATGTTTATTCTAGAAATTTTTCATGAAGTACATGTCTTCTAAAACCCTAGTTGACATAGTTTTACCTATTCCAAAATTGGATAGCACCTATAAATCAATAGAAACATTTACTAAATAATTATTTATTTTTAGGGAGAATCTCTTCAAAAGTATGCTCCATGAATAGGTTACCAATGCTTGTGTCTCTCATAGGGTCTACCTTGATGTTGTCCAAAACCACACTAAAGGATTTTTCTTTGCATATTCACACTATAGCCATTCTCAAGCATGGTCCTTGGTAAATAAGTAGCTCTTTACTATTTTTACACCTTGGACTAGGGAATTTACAATTTTTGAGGAGAGATCCCTATAAGTTTTTATTGAATTCAATTTTCCTGGCTTTCCTTTATCTTAGTGGTCTTTTCGGACTATATTATGACCTAGAAACAAAATTCTACTTGTCCACAAAAATATGTGTATATTGAGGTAGATATTTTCAAATATTTAAAAGAATTAATTGATATTTTAATTGGCCAAATATTACATAGTCAAAGGCCATATATCTCAACTTACCTAATGCTTGTTACAAGTGTCAATCCCTTGAACATAAGGTCAAATATTGCCCCCTTACTAATTTCAAAGTCAAACCAAGGTCTAAGCCTTCAAGCAATGTTACTCCCTTCAAGAAAGAGAAGGCATAGATAATGGTTGGGAATTGCAAGAATGACCAAAATAATGAAAAAATATCAAGAGTGGACACCTCCAGAATTTCTAGCTATTATAGTTTCAAAACCTCTAGATAATGAGAAGGAGAATGATCTCTTTTCTCTCTATGTAGAGTCTTCTAGGGAGGTTAATTTTCATAAGTTTATCAAAAATTCACTATTAACTAGTGTGTTTCCTTCTTAGATAAAGGGTCAAGCATGTTCTCCTTAATATAAGTGCACAAGAATAGAAAAAACTAACAAGAGATATTTTTCTCAACAAAGGAAATCCCAAAACATCTTCAATAAGTATTTTAAATAAATGCAACAATAATTCTAGGAGAAAGAAGCTTATATAAATTTGAATACAAAATATAATAATATTCAACTAATACAAAATCTAAGTATTAAGAATGTTATATTCTAATATATTGACTAATTAATATTAAGTCTAACTGAGAGGCTATGAAGGGGCTAGGTATTACTAATTCCTCTCTATTTAGAGGAAAGTGTCCCTACTTTCACCTTAAGATCTTAAAACCCATCTAGGCATTTGGAGGATGAAAATTCCATGCCACAAATAAGATATCTAGTGTAACTCAACATCTAAATTTGGAGCTTTGAGGCACCTAACATAATGGTTTAGAACATTTATTCCACCATCAAGGGGCTAGAAAATGAGGAAATTCCTCTTGAATATCATTAAATGAATTTTATTCTTGGAATGTGGGGCATCTCACTAATCTTCCTTGAAAATACTATGTTCATGATGTGTTAATTCTCAATTTTATTTCTACAACATGCCAAGTTATTTGGCCATCTATCTTTTTTATCTACACTAACTATGCAATTAGTCGAGGTAGATTTGTCACCTTTATCTCACCTATGTGGCATCAACTCTTGGTTGATCATAGATATGACCCCACTAATCATGTATTGTGGGTTGATTAATCTATATGCTCCCAATGATGTTTTAGGGAGATCTCTCTAATTCTAGATCACCATTTCGATGTCTCTAGCCACTTAGGTCTTGTGCAAGGAATTCAATATGATCAAGATGCCACATGGTAAATGTATAGTCTTTCCTATGCACAAGATAAAATGTGAAAGATGACTTTTTACACACAATAAATTGGGTCTTTTTGACCCCAACGTTGGCCACTTCTATGATAATATGACTTAATACACTTGGAGAAATTTACAATCTAGACTTGACAAGGTCTTAAAGAAACTAGATTACGCTATCATTTGTGCTCAAACCTTATTTATATACCAACTACTACTTATTACCTATCAAACTATTTTGGATATTGTCTTGTATTTAACCATTTTTTGAATTGATTTTGTATTGAATGGAAGATATCCAATCTCAAATTCTTTAAGAGGTATTTTTTCCTTAGAGTATCTTTTCTCAGTTAGAAAGCCTTGGTAGTGCCATTCAATGTGTTTAGAATTCGGAACCACATACTTTACATGGAAACAAGTGGATTTCTTGGTGGAATGATAGTATAACACATACTTTCTATTTCCTTCACATTGATGGGTGGCAACTAGTTAATTTTAATTGTCTCTCATATGAATCCACCACCTATAAGCTCCACCTTCCTACCACTACCTTAGAAGCCCAACCATTTGACTCCATTACCAAAATTTAGTTAGCTCATCATAATAGCATAATAAAATTGTGAGTTCTTAGGCATCTCATGGACCTCAAATCAAAGCTCAATTACATTGGCTAAAAATTGGGGATAAGGTATCAAAATAATTCCTTCAAGAATTGTGAGCTCGCCATAATTTTCATTCTATTAAGAATATTTGAGAAGGATAAGAAACAACTCTAGGAGCTTCTTGATATTCTTCACAGGACTTTGTGTGACACTATGAGTAAGTTTTTACAACTCAAGATTATAATCCTACTAGACAAATTTCTTGGTATCAATGTCTATCAATTGTTCCTTGCTAGCTTTCAAATTCCCAACACATTCTATATGAACACCTTCTCATTCAAGGTAATCTAAAGGAAGTGGTTTTTCTATGGCCAATAAAAAACACCCTAGCTAAAATGATTTCCCTTTTGAGTTTTGTGAAACTTATTGGGATACTATATATGCAGTGACCTACACAATTTTTATCTTGAAGCCACACAAACTGGTTTGTTAAATGATCACATTAATAAATGTTATATTAAATTCATAAGTTGAAAGTAGGAGATCTAATATATATCAATAGTTGGAATCCTATCACATGCTATTGAATGTATCTTATAATCATAGCTAAAGTTTGACTCTCAAGCTTCACTTTATGTTGTCTTTAATTATCCAACTGAAGAAAATAGGTTTCATTAAATCTAAATTTATTCTAGATTATATAATTATTGTGTGGAAAGGAATGGAATGATCTTGGTGCTCTCACCGACCTATTGTTTTTATCAAGATCATTTTTTCTAAAGCTTATGATCACAAAGAGTGGCCCTTCATATTGGCTATGGTATAGGCTATTGGCTTTGGCCCTCAATTCATTCAAATGGTTCAAATTATTTATGGATATGCTTGTTCATGTATTACCATTTCAATCCAAAAATCTATCTCTTTTGAGCTCTTTTGATCCATCAAGAAAGGTTTCCCTATTGGTCTAGTTCTCTATGTTTTGGATGCCAAAGGTTTTTGATATTTATTAGCACAAGATATCTCTTAATCTCATTTCAAGGGGATTTATCTTCCTAATTCTTCCTAGTAGTTAGTGAATTGCTATTTTTCCGATGAATCTTTTCTCACTCATTTGAAGAGGAAAAACTATCAAATAGGCTATCCACTACCTAGACTTTTTTTTCAAGCTCCAACTCTAGAATTCAATGGCATAATACCTTGTGTTACAATAAATCCTTCCTCCCTAAGTTGAATTGGCTTGACCATTTTGATTAAAATTTGATTTCATCATGGGGTGATTTTTCATTTTCTAGGATTTCCCTTTTCTTTCCATGCCACTCCTTCAAATATTTGTGATCTAAAGCAGTCTAGAGGTGTTAGCACAAGCAAGGATGAAAAATACTAAAAAAAATAATTTTTTCAGTATTTTATACATTTTAGTAAATTGCATTTTTGGAGGTCTTTGATGCAGAATTTAGGGTCAAAATTATCATTGGTCCTTTAAAATGAATAGTTAAAGGTATTGGATTTAAGGGAATAAAATTATATCTCTTTGATACCTTTTCAACAAGGTAAAGAGGATGATTAGCAGTAGACCTCCAAAAAATTGAAACTGAAATTGAAACTGACAACCAACTGCCTTTCTTAGATGTTCTTCTCATCAAGAATGCAGATGGTTCGTTATCTCGGTCCATCTTTCGAAAATCCACCCACACTGACCTTTATCTTCACTCTTCTTCTCACCATCATCCTAGCCAAAAAGCAGGGGTCCTCAAAACCTTGGTTAACAGAGCTCTCTTAATTTGTGATAAAGAGCACCTTGACCAAGAATTGGCCCACCTTACCCATGTCTTCTCCTTGAATGGATACAAAAAGAAGCAGATCAACAGGGCTATCAACCAAGCCAAGGCTAGGCTCACCCTCAAGCCCATCCCCACTCCCCCTCCTTCTTTTCCTCTGGCAACCCTCCCCTATGTTGAGGGTATCTCCAACAAAATTGCCAAAATCCTTCTCAAAAAGGGTATCAATTGCACTTTCAAACCTTTTTGCACTGTAAGAAATCACATCCCTTCCTCCAAAGACCCCCTAAACCATTTCCTCAAATAAGGTGTCTATAAAGTGTTGTGTTCATGTGGCATCCCCTACATTGGGGAAACAGGTCGTTCCTTCAACACAAGAATCAAAGAACATTGTGCTGACCTAAGGCACGACCGAATCTCTAAATCCGCTCTAGCTAAACACTCTGCTAAGATGAAGCATCACATTGCTTTAGAAAACACCAAAATCCTATTCACAGAAGACAACTTCTTTAAGAGAAAACTTAAAGAGGCCATTGAAATCCACAACCACCCTTCCAACCTCAACCGGGATGGAGGTTGGGCTCTAAGTTTCTCCTGGAAACCCTTATTAAATAGCATCAATGCCATCCCCCCAAATCCTTCTTGACCCCCGCTTACGCTTCCGTTCCCTCACCCCGTCTCTCCTCTCCTCTCCCGCCCCCCCGTCCCCTCTCCCCCCCGTCCCCTCTCCTTGCTTGTCCTTCCTTCTTTCCTCCCCCCCTTGTTTTCCTCTTTCTCTTTGTTGGTTCCTTCTATTTTCTTTTCTTGTCTCTTAATTTCGCTCCGTTATATAGACATTTATGGCTTGGTTTTTTATTTATTTACCTTTTTTTATATATTTACCTTTATTTGTTTGTGTACACTTGTTGTATTGCTCTTTATTATTATTCATTATTATTTTTTATTTCAATTTCCTTCCTTCTCTTTTTCATTTCTTGGTCATTATTTTTATTCCATTCCTTCCATTTTTTATTTATTATTTCTATTCTATTATTTATTTATTATCTATGTCTATTTACTTTTCATCTTTATTTATTATCTATCATCTATTTCTTTTTATTTCTCCTCTATTCTATTTTACCAATTCCTTTTTCACTTTCTTTTGGTTGCTTCTTATTTTCCATTTCATTCTATTTACTTTTCATCCATTATTACTTTTATTTACCTTTGTTGCTTCTATTATTTACTTCCGCTTACTTTTATTTACTTTCTATTTACTTTTTTTGGTTTCTATTTACTTTGGTTGCTTCTATTATTCTATTTTATTCTATTTACTCCCCATCTTTTATTACTTTAATTTACTTCTCACCTCTCTTTATTATCAATCTCCTTTTTACTTTCACTTTGGTTTGTTTTCTCTTGGTAATTCATTTTCATCATTTGAATGTTTTTGTTAATTTATTTTTCATCTTTAATTATCATTTATTATCTATTTCTATTTACTTCTCTACTCTATTATTTATTTATTATCTATTTCTATTCATTTTTCTTCTTTAATTATTATTTATTATCTAATTCTTTTTACTTCTCATCTATTCTTTTTTATCAATTCATTGCTCCTTATTTACTTATTAATTGCTCTTTAATTGCTCTTTAATTGATCTTTAATTATTATTTATTATTTAATTTTATTTACTTCTCATCTTTTCCTTTTTATCATTTTCTCTTTACTTTCATTTTCCTTTTTACTTTCGCTTCGTTCTCTCTTGGTAAGTTATTTTTCATCATTTGATTGTTTTTGTTAATTTAATTTTCATCTTTTGATTGCTTTTGTTAATTTATCTTTCTTCATTAACAAGATTACTTTTGTGAAATTTTTTTTTCATCATTTGATTGCTCTTGTTAACTCAAAAAAACGGTTTTTATAGTTTTTGAGTTTTCCCATTTAGTCCTTTCCCATGTGATTGTTTTTTGTTTCACTCATTTTTCATTTTTTGATTTCTTTCGTTTTCTACTTGATTCCTTTACTCTTTGATATTTTTTTGAGCTATTCTTTTTCAGTCTTTTCTCTTTTATATTTATTTTCACTCGGCCTTTAATTTCTTATATTTATAATTGTTTTGCTTCTTCCTTAACTTTCTCATTATCCTTTACATATATAACTCAGATATATACTTAGGTTTTGGTTTTCTTATATATATATTTATATTTATGTCATGTTTTTGTGGGGAGCGTGCCTCTCAACCTTCCCAAACCCCTCTTCCCTCTCCTTTATATCCAAGTCTGTTTGCTCTCTTAAAGAGGTTTAAATTCTCATCACCGAGCTAGGAGTTATGACCCCACAAAGTTGGGGTAGGAAAATATACATATATTTTTAAATATTTTATCTTTTATTTTTCCATATTTTTTTTTTATAATTCAAAAAAAGGTGGTGACTATTGGAATTCTTCTCAAAATGTATAAAATTAAATTTTTGGAAGTGAAGGAATCAATTTTTGGAGGTACATACATCTCCTTTCGAGTTTCTTGTTATGTTATAAATAAATTACAATATTATAGGTTACACTCTAGGTATTGTCTCTAGATTCATAATTTTGATCTCTTTGGTAGGTTGTGATTGTGAGAATTGAGAAGAAACTAAAGTTCTAGATTACCAAGCCTCTCCCTTTAGCATGAAAATTTTAAATTTTCTCTAAGATTTTGGCAACCACTTATGTTTATTATTCTTCATGTTGAGTCCCTTCCAAGGATTTTTTTTTTTAAGGTTGAGAAGATTATTAGGTATTTTCTATGGGATTCTAGTTATGGGCATCATGGCTTCCATCATGTTGCTTTAGAATTTTGTTGCCCCCCTTGTGAGGTTGAAGAGCTTGGTTTTATTTTCATTTATTATCAAGGAAAATTACCTTGTGTGCCAAATGGGTCATAAAAAATCTCCAAGGTAATGAAGCTTAGAAAATTCTTATTTACCATTATATTAGTATCATTATACTTCAAGGCAATATAACTTGGAAAGGTTTGAATGTAGAAACCCTTCTTACCATGAGGGAACATGTTTCTATTTAAGGCACTTTGGTTATCAAATGTATTTGGAAGGATTGGGAAGCCATCAAGTCCTAGCTTCACTAAGTTAGATATTTTTTTGTAATGGTTTATCCATTAACCAATAATCTATTTGATGGTCATAAATTATCAAATATCAAGGGATACTACTTCTGTAGTTACCTTGGATTCATACATTGAAGTTCTTCAAATGCGGAGTGCGGGTTTTACCAGATTTCATTCATCAAGCCACCAATAATTTTCTTCCCTCACAAGAGTTCAAACTTAATTTCAAGATTTTCAATCAAGAACAAGAGACTTACCAACCAATTATTGATGCTATCTCTTCTCAAATGATTCAAAAATTTGGGGTGAGATAGCTCAAACCATGGTAGAAGAACAATAAATCATATCTATACACTAGTGATAAATTTAGGAAACCCCCCCCCTCAAAAAAGACATAAAATATTGGTGAATATTTCATTCTTTTGGGAAAAAATATTGGATAATTTTTTTAACACCACTAAAACTCTGTAGAAAACCTTGGAAAATCTTGGAAAATAATAAGAAAAATCATTAATTATTATGGAAAATTCATCCATTTGAAAAAATATTTCTTATGGAAAAGTAGGGGCTCTAGGATGGAAATGATGGTTTTATCTAAATATTGGAAAATATGACCCTAAAGAAACTAATAATTATGATATACTAATATGTAATTAATTTATATTTCTACTATAACTTATAAATTTTAGGTGAATATGATCTAATCATGTATCAAATACTATGACAAATTTTTGAGTTAATTATTTTAATAAAATAAATTCTTTGGAAATTTAAATAGGATCAAAATATTTTTGTAAAAATGTGGTGATTCAAGTCACATTACAACTTGAACTATTAGACAATTTTTTATTTCCAAATTTCAACTATTAGCTAATTGGTGAATATTTACCACTAAAAAATCATTGAGCTATACACCCCCTTTCAAATTATTGGACCTACCAAGGTTATTCCTAGCTTTTCCCACACTTTCTATGGTGAATCAACTCAATCTATGCTAGCATCTTTATTCCTCTCATGGTACCTATCAAAAAATATTTGTGTATTTGGTCTATGATGCTAGAGGCCGAATTGACTCATTTTCCTTAATGCTTTTTTGTACCAAGGCCTTCCCTTGTGGATTCATCTTTCTTGCATGGAATTTCCTAGTCCCGATTTTCCTTTATATGGATAGATCAAATCCATCAAAATAATTATTTTTTTCCCCAAAGCTTAGGAAGCATGGAACCAGAATCATGATTTATTTAGACCTTTCAAACCTTCCCTTTTTTCTTGGCACATGATTTTTCTTGGAGACTAATCTTGTCTTTCACACAAGTATGCCTAGACTTAACATGCTTTCAAGGTGGAAATACTTTTTGAAGTATTTGGAAAGATAGGAATGTTGCTCTCTTTAATCACTGAATTGTTCATAAGAATATTTTCTTGTACACTAGAGCTATCATTTTATCTAATGTTCTCATGTAAATTAAGGTACAAGCTAACAAATTTGTACTTGAATTTTCTCATCTACTAGTTTCAAGACCACTACGACAATGTCCATTACACTATTGCCTAGGTTCCTCCTAACTTCACCTCCCCTTGAGAATGTTAGCTTAGACACAACAATTTTGGCCAATTGTGATCATGGAAGCTACGGATATCATGGTTATCATTCCCATGGCCCATTGCCTCAAAATTATAGGGATTTTTTTCCCATAGAGGATGGTCCCAACCTTCCTGTAACCTACCATCTCATAGGTGGGATACTAGTTGGATGAAAACTATTTTTTTCTCATTTGTAGCTCACCATTTTTCTTGTTTGTGCTCAACAACCTTTCGAGGAGAAACAAGATGGCCACTATTACTCTCACTATATGGGTGTTGATTAATTATTTCATCCCCAACGTTGCTTTAGGGAAGCTTGATGATTAGGATCCTCCTCCACTACCTAGAGTTTCTTTGGCTACTTAATCTTTTTGTGTGTTTGACCCTTGGTTTATTGTACTTTTTTTTAGACTTTGTGGGTATGTCATATACCACACTACCCCTTCTTTATGAATATTATACTATTTTTCTTTAGTTAATATAAATTTTAATAAAAATTATTCATAAAACAAATATCATATAAATTTATATATCATCATCACATACATAGATTATTCTATATGCAAAAATTGATATGAAAGGATCCATTCCCATTCCATGTTGATGCCTTCTATCCTAATGTAAGATGGGAATACACCACCTCTATCCTATTGGATATACCATGGCATCTTCCTCTCTCTCCCTCATGTGTCCCAATGCAACTTATCTAACTGTTGACCTCATTTCACAGGATTTTTACTTACATGTCCAAATGGGACAAGAAAATCTTTTTTTTAGACTTTGTGGGTGTGTCATATACCACACTACCCCTTCTTTATGAATATTATACTATTTTTCTTTAGTTAATATAAATTTTAATAAAAATTATTCATAAAACAAATATCATATAAATTTATATATCATCATCACATACATAGATTATTCTATATGCAAAAATTGATATGAAAGGATCCATTCCCATTCCATGTTGATGCCTTCTATCCTAATGTAAGATGGGAATACACCACCTCTATCCTATTGGATATACCATGGCATCTTCCTCTCTCTCCCTCATGTGTCCCAATGCAACTTATCTAACTGTTGACCTCATTTCACAAGATTTTTACTTACATGTCCAAATGGGACAAGAAAATTCTCTCTTTAGCCACACAAATCTTTATGCCCCACATCAAAAGACCAATGAGAAAATGACCCTCCCTAATCACTTGACATCCCTGATTACACTTATGGACCATTGTTGAGAGGAGATAAAATATTTGAGGATATAATTTGTGAGGTGAAGGGGAAAAGGGAAAATATAAGAAACATGAGGATAATTCTAAAAATTAGTACCACAACTATTAATCTAGTACCATACCAATGATTAAAGAATGATTTAGGGAAATTGTTAATATTAGATATAGTACAATAATTATATAAACAATGTTTTAGTATGATAGATGTACTAAACTTGATGGAATGTTAGGAATATTTAGAGGAAATGGAGGAGTTATTAAAAGATGTTTTTTTCTTAATGGGAGTCATATATTATACATTAATATTTGATTTTGTAAGGTAGTAGAGCACCCATAACTCAAGAATCCATATATGAAAGACACTAAAGAATTTGGTAAAATGGATATTTTGGGGTTTACAAACATTATGGAAAGATACTTCTAATGGAACTTTTGATTCAAAGAGACATATGGCACCTTGTGAGCATTATTGGACTAACACTGAAGTGAAGAGTTGATGAAAAGTGGTCTATCTTATCGGGCTTTGGGATCATCTTCGCATTCTTCATATTCAAATCAAGAAGAACAAGGAAAAATAAGGGATTGGAAAATGTTGAAAGAATAATTGTATACAATCATCAAACTCTATGAGCCAAATACAAATATAAATCAATTAAGGAACCCACCGTTTCTTACATCCTTAAAAGAAAATAAAATAAGGAGAATTGGAAGGATTAACAAAATAATGGTATTGCAAAGGCATGATCCGAAAAGGAAAGAAATATATGAGCCTAAAAAAAGAATATATAGACTTAAGAAGAAGCTACAAATTATTAAATAATGTGATGATGAAACTTCACCAATCAAACTACTAGAAGAAGTGTTCTAGAAATGTGATTATAAAAGGAGAAGAAGAACGTGAAGGAAGAGGAAAAATGAGAATAACCACAAGAAGCAATAGTGGTATTGCTCATAGCTAGCCACAATGTACATTAAGAAATAATAAAGTAGAAGCTATAGAAGAAAAGTCCATCACCATAAAAGCAATACAGAAAAAAGAAGAAAGGTTGTTGATTAATAAATATATAAACCCTTGAAGGATACAACCATACCAACTAAAGTCTATCAAGAAAATAAAGATAAATAAGAATAATCTTACAAGGCTTAGGCCACATTAACTAAAATTTATCGAGACAATCAAAGTAAAATAGAAGATGCCTACTAGAACAAGGCCAGATCAGCTAAGATTCTAAAAAAAATTAAGGTAAAGATGAAGATGGATCCTTTAATTTAGAAGTATGTTAAGTAGCAACATAAAAAGAGTCAATAGAACCTAATCCTATTACTTAACGTTATTATTTCATGCATTATCAAAACTATGAATCTTTACTCTAAATCTTAGGCTTTAATTATTGTTTAATTACTCTTTTATGTAAATTGTAATAAAAGCTATTGTTTTTATTACAAAAGTATTGAATGTAAAAGTTTTACTATACACTACATTATGAACTATGTGAAACACTTGTATAATGTATAATGAAATATTAAAAAAAAATTAAAGAAATTGTTGTTTGATTGATGAGATATTAAAATAAATCCTAAAAATCAGTTAATTATTTTATCTACAGCTAAAAGATCCCAAAAATATGAATCTCCAAATTACAACATACATAAAAAATTTTAAATACCGAGAGAAAATTGAGTCTAGAAATTAAAATTGAGTTTGCAGAGGGTGGGTACATACCTCCATTGAGCCACAAGGTAAGAGGCGTGGATTCTGTATCATTCTCTGCTTCCACAAAATAATAAAATAAAGCCCGTCCTGCCTTCTCATCCACCGTAACATATCCCCCGTATTGCTTGAAATTTACTTCCGGCTGACCCGGCAGTCTATCGATTAAATCCTCCACCGGTCCCGCCGTAGTTTTCGCTACACTAATAAGTAAAATATGTACCACAAAACAGAGCCATAACCGGATTTTGGCGGGCACCTCTGTTGCACAGCCAATCAACATCTTTGGAACAGAATCGTTTCTGTTTCAGTCAAATAATCGCCTTAGTCAATAAATGGTTGGCAACTCCTTTTAATATTACAATAAGACAAGAGTAAAAGAATTCAAGTCAAATTATTCAGTCCCATCATGATTTTAATTGGAGGGAAAAAAATATCTGCACTTGAATGACAACAAAGAGCACTGTACTAAAGAATGGGAATGTGGGGAATGAATCTAGGCTTTATTTTTAAACAAGACGATTGAAATGGAATATAAAAAAATCTTCAATCAATAGATTTATGTTTTATTTTAGATCTACTGTATATGGTTCTTCTTTTCTAATTTTTTAAAGATCATGTATACATTATTTTTATGTATATGGATATATATTTAAAAGTGAAATAATAGATTTTTATTTTTGTATCGGAGAACAGTCAAATTTATATAATAGCAAAGAAATAATTTTTTAAAATACTGTAAATTATTTTTATTTTTATTTATTCTGATATTATTTTACATCACATTTATACTATTTCGATTATTACATATGTCTATTTCTATCAGTACATGTTTAAAAGTGAATAAGAGATTCATTGGCATGAGTTTTCAACAGTACATTTAGTATAATATTCCCACTTGCATTTTAAGGAGGTTGTGCAGTTGTATGTAGTTGGATTAAACAATTAATAATAATAAATAAAGTTAGACAAATCTAGATTTTTTTCTTAAAGAAACTAAATTTTATTGATTATGAATATTCCAACACAAATTTAAAACATAAAGCAATACAAATAAAAAAGGAAAGTTGCTATCAAATTGACAAAAAAATATTGCAAATAGAAATAGAATGTTTCCAACCAGTTGCGAAATCAATATTTATCTGGCTTTTGTGTGATAAATGAGATTTTGGCCGCTTTTACCTGATATTTTGGAGGCTTACGGCCGATTTACAATTAAATGACAGCTGAAACTTGTTTTCCAAAGACTCAATAGTAGTTTTGCAAGTATGAGACTTGTTTCAGACTCAAATTTCACACTATATGTAGCCTATGACTAATTATATACATAGGATTCAGTGATCCATCACAGGAATCATTAAGAAGAGGATAATAAAAAATCAGTTTGCAGACAATCTTATAAAGAAGTAAGGAAAAAAAATACTGAAAAACAATTATATTAAAAAATAGTTGATTTTATACAATAAAAAAATAATTGAGCTTTTTATTTAAAAGAATATTTTCAACAAAATACTGTTAATCAGGATTTATCAGGATTCCTTTTCTCTATAATCCACCTGACAAGCACATAGATCGAAAAAACAAAAAATCAGACAAGTTTTAAAAAACATTTTAAAGCTACAGTCCTTAGAAGCGTTCAATTACAAGATAGAAAGGTACCAAACCATTGCCTAAATTAATCAGAAGACATGTTCTATGTATTAATTGCATATAAACCTTTCACGGTTCAGATTGCTTAACAAGATGCAGATTGAAAGAGTTGCAGGCAAATTTAACCTTATTTTTCAGAGCGCTTTCCCGTTAAATTTTTTAAATGAAACTGAATCTGTGAAGATCTAACTTACCTGTAAATTTGGAGCGAAAAACACAGAAACGCCGATCGTCTCAGTTTGAGGAAGAGATTATGCCGAGTTTGTAAAATTCTAACTAAAACTGTACAGCAGAATCTAGCTGGAAAATAAAAACAAAACTTGCAGGTGAACAGAGGGAAAATTTGAGCAAGCATGAATTGGAAACTTTTTCATTATTTTCAATGAAATTGCATTAACTTACAAAGATAAAGCCAATGCTATGAATAAATCGAGGAAAAACAGAAGCATTTACGGAAAAATAAGAGAGATTCCTTAGCTTATACTCAAACAAAGCAACATCAATTATCTTACTAAGTATCCACCGGAAACAGCAGAGATACTAATTTGCGCACATTTCGAACTCTGTAAGGTTGAACATAAATAGTGAAAGTTTCAGAAGCTGACGCTGAAAACATCCATTGAAATTTGAAAATATAAATTCTCCAAATCTCTTTTTCAATTACCAAACATCTTTATTTCGATGAATATTCCATTCATCGGTCAAACAATTAATAGTATATTCAAACTTTATTTACATTAAAAAAATTAAATAACTATCTTGTTTTTATTAATGGCGTTATGTATTTGAGCTGTACTGATCTGGCAAAAGTATATGCTGATTTTAGTTTTTGTTTCGTAGTTTTTTGTGTGGTAGATATAAACGAGGTTAGGTGAGAGGCGGCATGGCCGAAAATACAGCTGGTTTCTGTTTGACATACTTTGATGCTTCGTGTTCCACAAAGTCCCTTTGAAAAGTTCTTATTTTTTTTTGGGTGTTGCGGATTTAAAATAAAAAAATGAAAAATTGGTTTTATCTTTTTAACATATAATATGTGTTAGGCAGTTACATTTGGAATAATAGATGATGTGGTGCAGATTCTATCTCTGAATGGCTTGATCGGTCTCTAGTCTCCATGGATTGGATGGGAGATAAATTGGTTATTACTTCAGAAATTTTTGATCATTAGCCTTTTAAATTTGTTTAATCTCTTTTTTCAATTCCCAAGAAACCTTCATTTGAGTTTCAGTTAATGTGGCTTCGTAACCAGTCAATAATAGATAATATGGCAAGATGGAGGTTGCAAGGCAAGCCCTCTTTTAGTACTGGAATGTATCCCTTCTCTAAACACTTTCAATTTGTTAAGCTTAAGTTTAAACAATGGAATAAATTTCACTTTGGTAATTTTTTTGGCAAAAGAGATAAGTGCAAGACAAGTTGAATGACATCACTTTTTGGATAAGAGAATTTCATGTGACTTTTGAAAGATTTTAGGAGGAATTTTCTTTTTCTCAAGAGCTTAATGAATGGGAATTGAGGGAGGAGATTTTTTGGAAGCAAAAGTCAAGGATTACTTTGCTCAAGGAGGGTGACCAGAATACCTCTTTTTTCTATAATTCAATTAAAGATAAGAGTAGTAAAGTCATTTCCTCTATTGTCCCCTCTCAAGGTACTCAGTTATCTTATTTTCATGATATTAATGACGAAGTTATTTCTTTTTTTGCTACCTTATTTCATGAAAATGATCAAGCTTCAGATCATGCTTAAGAGTTATTCTTGATTCTATTCCCCAATTAGTTACATCAAAAATGAATAATCAACTAATGACACCCATAACTCTTGCAAAATTAGAAAATATTGTTTTCCAAGTGAAGAAAGGTAAGGATCCTAGTCCTGATGGATTTCCCATTGATTTTTTTCAAGAATTTTGGGATATTTTAATAGATTATCTTTTAGCGGTAATGTATGAATCTCAATCCCAAAAATAGATGTTTTGTGCCCTTAACTATACTTTTTTAGCTTTGATCCCCAATAAAGTTGGAGCTAATTCCTTTGATTCTTTTCGTCTGATAACTCTTTGTGATGTTATTTACAAGATAATTACTAAGTTGATGGTGGATCATCTTAAGCAAATTTTAGATTTTTTGATATCTTCTAAGTAGGGAGGCTTTGTGAAGGGATGCCAAATTCTTGATGGAATAGTTATAGCTTCAAAATCTATCCACTCTATGGTTTGTCATGTAAGAGAGGGGGACCACCACGTGCAAGGTCCCAGGTCATGGAGGGCCAAGATGTGAAAGGCTGCCCTAACTTACCTCAGCTAGAGGGGTGTTAGGATATGTAGGATGAGAATGGCGAGGGCTATGAGGTCCTTCAACCACCCTACAGACCCAAAATGCAAAATGGGGCTATGTGAGCCGATCTTTAGGTTCAACACTATGCCTCAGGAAGCTCTCTACCCAAGGACGAAAGTGCAATGTGCTAGCGTTCGTACGACTAGACAATGACAGAGACAAGGTCAAACCTAAGAAAATGACTAATGACCTAATTACCACTAAATGGCCAAAATAATGTAACTAAATAAACTAAGTACTCCCTAATGTGATAAAGTAAAAATGCAAGAGCAAAAGTGGCAAGAAGGATCTCACAAAGAAACGTGTTCGCCAGCTAGCTCCTCAAAAGCACGTTCACCTACACACACAAAGGAGAGGAAAATGTTGGGTGACTATATAGGGGCTTGCCTCAGTCAGACCCCCGTTTAGGTGTTTCCACCTCCACGGACAGCCAAGAAAGCAAGATAAAGAAAGTAATGTAATAAAGAGCACAAAAGCACTATGAAATAGTAAGTATGCTAACTCAACCAAGTGATAGAGAGGAAAGGGAAGCTTACCACCTCCACCAAGAGCACTCAAGGTTGCTTGGGGGAGAAAATGGGAGTACTCAAGCCTTTGCTGCAATGGTGTTTGTCCCCAACTTGCTCTACCAAAGTGGAGTGATGTATTTGCTACAATGGAGTGCAAGAATGTTGCTTGAAAGCTTGTGAATGAAGTGAAGAAGTTGGATTGAATGCTTAGAGGATGGAATGCTTGTTGAAGAGATGAATTTGGAGTGGAGAAAAATGACCATATTTAGGTCGGTCGGCTGAAGGGGGCATTACAACTTGACTCCCAATGAGAAGTGTAACGCCTTTGTAGGTTCAGCCATAGGAATCTGCCAGGGACGTAAGCGTGTTGCGTGGATGTCTGTATGCCGCACAAGCATCCCCAACAAAAACACCTTCACTAACGCTCAAAATAGGCACCAAGTGTGTTGAAAGCAGCGAGCTTAGTTGGAATTAAGCCTCCAAACTTGGTTTCTTAAGGTGGGTAAAGGCTAAAAGGGGATTTGCACATGGGGTGCAAATTTACTCCTATACATTTTTCCCCCACTTTAGCAAGCACAATTATTGATGAGTGCTCAGTAAAGTAGATCAAGAAAGAGGTAAGGTTTAAAAATGTATACTTGAATTGTTGAGGAAGTAGACCACAATCTGGCAAACCTAAAGGTGCAAGGAAAGTGAAGGACTCCATAGCTGCTCGAAACTATGAAGTTGAAAAAAATAAAGCATCTTACAAGCCCGCAAACCCACAAGGAGGCGACCCCCAAGATCTCTCGTATGAAGGAAGCCCCATGAAGTAAGCGCCTTACAAGCCTGCAGACCTACAAGGAAGGTATTCCCTAAAAACTTTAGCATGGAGGAGACCCAAAGGAGGTGGACTCCACAGAGGCAAGAAGCAGCCATGTAGGCAAGTAAGCAGACAATTGCGCAGACTATCAATGATTTGGAAGTCTTTCAAACCGGTCCCTCAAGAACCCTTCAAAAGGAGAGGGGGTCCACTCAAGGGACGCGCTGTTTGAAAGGCGAGGTCTAGTCAGGCTGCCCCCAATCTAAACGTAAAGAAAATGAAACAAGTCTTGTCAGGTTTCCCCCAAGCTAGACATGAAAGAATCCATTTAAGGTAAGGACTTTCAAAAAGGTGGGTCCCTCGGGAACCCGTCATGAAGAGAAGGGGGGTCCACTCAAGGGACACACAGTCTGAAAGTAGGCATTCCTTCTCAGAGCAATTTTTCATCAAGGGATCCTTCCGAAAGATGTTCACTTCATCAAATAATTAGAAAAGAAGGATGTACCCCCACAGGAGGGGAAGATAAAGTTGATCCCGCTTTAGAGGAAGGTTTTCAGGTCCTTTCTTTACAAACCCGTAATGAAGGAAACACATTTCATTGGGGTTCCAAGTTGAGAATGTGATTCCGAAGAAAAATTTTGTCAGATTTTTGAGAAAAGATTCATTGGAAACAAGTACACTTCCTAAAAATTGAAATGTTGAAGAAAAGCATTGTCTCACATGAGAGGGACAACTCAAGAAAAGAAGAGAAAAAGGTAAAGGTAAAGAAAAAGTGGAAAAACATAAATAAAGGACACAAGGGGATCTAGTTTAGCAAGGTCAAATTTGTCTCAGCTCATATAAATAATAGGTAACCGCAGTGCAAAGCGATAGATCATCAATCCCCAACCAGATCAGGAAGAATGCATGAGAAGACAAAGTAAAAATTAAAAAATGGGTCAACATGGAAGGGAAGCCTAACTGCTCCCAATGCTTTGCATCATCCCCAATATATCAAAAATCAAGCACAAGCATGGAAGAATGATGATACAAATAGAAGAAGGTATACGACACAAAAATCATGCTTGTATCCAAGCACCAACAAGGGTGAGGAGGGTCATCTAGGCACACATAGCACGAGAATGGGGGAACACATCACAAAACACACAGACACAAAAGATCAAGAAGGGTTTCCTCTTAACATTGATTGAAAAAGAGGTCATCCACTTCCCAATCTAAATCCTCATAAGGGGAAGGAGGAAGAGCCTACAATGGTGGGATGTTAAGAGGATGAGCGTCTGACCCTTTTGCAATAAGGGCTAAGGAAGAAGCCCCCACAAATTCTTCTTCACCAAGCTCTTGTGGAGCTAAGGTCAGTGACTTCGCAAAGATCACTGATGAGGTTGGAACTTCATCCATAAAGTTAAACATGCACCCCACAAGAGCGTCGTGTCTAACATCAGTGGATGGGGCAAGTTGTGCTTGAGACCCACTGCTAGGCTCACCAAATGATTCAAGAGCGATGACAAACTCAGGGGAAGTTGGGACTGGTTCCGTCACCAAGACAGAACAAGTCAACGCGGGGCCACCTTGCGGAGAAGGTGGACTCCGCTTTCATCCTTTGTTGCTAGAAGGACCAAACTCCACCCCTTGCTTCATCGGAGGAGATGAACTCCCCACAGACAAGGCTAGAGGCGTAGAGGAAGAGGAGGAAATAACTGCAGTGGATACAACTGAAGTATTAACCATATCCACAGCCTTTGAGAAATGTTGGATATTTGAAACGCACATCAGCAAAGGTGACTCCACTAAAGGAGTCATAAACACCTATACTTGCTTGAGGTTAGGTGCATTCATACTCGCTATGGAAGTCGGGAGTAGTATGGGACCAGACTGAAGAGAAATAGGAGGAAGGGGGAAGAAGACACTATGAGAGACCTTGGAGTAGGGGCAGTTGTTTCTTCCTCCTTCCTTTGTGAAGTGACCTACTCGGCTAGAAGAGCTTTTCACTGGTGCTTGCACTCGCGTGCAAGGAAATTTCTACGACTCTTAGAGCTGGAGGCCGAATGTTGTGAAGGAAAAAAAGGTTCCTGCTCAACCATGGGGATGTCCACCACAATTGTTTCTAGCGAAGCGACAAGTTCCTGCACAGGAGCAGGGAGAATGGGATGAGGAGTGGCAGGAGGAGTTGAATCAAGAGCCTTGGCAATGGGCCTCTTCCTACTCATTTCCTTGGGAGCAGGAGCGGTAGGAGGCTGCAAATCAAATTCTCTTCGAGAACTGTTCTTTCTACCATATAAATAGTACCATAGTCTAGGGTATTCATTAGGGTGGTCCGTGACCTTGAGCTTGGGCCTACACCAAGGAGGAATCATCGGACTTAGCAGATAGCTGTCAGGATGCTCATCCAATACTCTTCCCAAGAAGGGGGAGAGGATGGGGTAGTTCAGGAGGAGGTAGCCTTCTCCTTACCTTTACGGGAAGGAGAGGGAGTCAGCGTAGACTTCTCCTTTCCTTTTGGGGAAGGGAGAGTAGTCAGTGTGGGCTTCTCCTTCTCCTCTTGAGTAGAGAAGGCAACCGATTGTTCTATCATAGGAAGGGTCAGCTTTGGCTCCCCCTTGCCCCCAGTTTTATACTTTACATAATTCTTGTAAAGCAAGTCCATTCTTAGAGGAAGCGGGCCAACCGGGAAGGGCCAAAAGTGATCCAACGGATATCCACCACAGGACACTAAGGGTCGGTATCCTTTGTCATGCACTACATGCACGACACCTTCATGGGAGAATTTTAAACATTTGTGAATAACAGAGGCGATTCCATTCATGGAGGAAAGCCATGGTATTCCTAGCATCAGCTCGAATAGATATGATTCCAAGATAACATTGAAAACTATATCAACAACCCTAGGTCCAACCAAGATGGACAAAGTTATCGAGCCGTAAGCTTTAAGGCACATACCATCATGTGTTTGGATGATAGATTTTGTTTCTTCATATTTTTCCTTTTGTAATGAATTTAATACTATGTTTCCTTAGTGATAACATTCACGCGGCTTGTGGGGTCTATCAAGACTCCCATCACAATGTTACCATTGGCGCAAGCGGGAATGTAGAGAGGCGAGGGTTTATTGTTTAAGGGATGTATAAGAGCGAATTTGCACCCTAGGCGCAATTCCCCTTTTTTCCTCTATACACTTTAGAAAACCTAAGTCGGAGGCTTAAATTCACTTAAGGTTGTTGATGGCAGTCCACTTGGCACTTCTTTTATGTGTCGGTGGAGGCACTTTTGTCAGGGACGCCCACGTGGTGTGCTTACGTCCCTAACAGATTCCTGCGGATGAGCCAGCAAACGCATTACTCTTCCCATTGGCAATGAAGTTGTAATGCCTCCTTCAGCCACCCAACCCAAATATGGTTGTTTCCTTTCTCATTCCTTCATAATCATTCTTTGAACTTACATTTAAAGGTTGGATGAAAGATTGGAAGAACTCTACACTACATCAAGCTCTCCTACTCTCATTCACAAGCTCATTTGCACTCACTTTAAAGCATTTCATAACAGCAATATCATACTCCATCACATCAGTAGAGAAATTTTGGGACCACACCATTGTAGCAAAGGCTTGAGTTCCTCTCATTTCTCCTCCAAGTAGCCTTGAGTGCTCTTGGTGGAGGTGGTAAGCTTCCCTCTCCTCTCCTCTATCATTTGGTTGGGTAGCATAGTACTATTTGTAGTGTTTGTGTTTTTGTCACTTCTTTATCTCCTTTCCATTGGTTGTTCGTGGAGGTGGGAACACCTAAACGAGGTTCTGACTGAGGTAGACCCCTATATAGCCACCCCCAACATTTTCTCTCTTGTTGTGTATAGGTGTGTAAGCTCTTGGAGTATTAGCTAGCAAACGAGTTCATTGGTGAGATTCTCCTCATCTTTATCACTCTTGTTTATTTGCTTTAAAATATTAGAGATTATTTAATTTACCAAGTTCTGTCATTTTGGGCCTTTAATTAGCTTACTGGGTCGTTAGCTAGTTTTTTGTGGCTTGACCTTATCTTTGTCAATGTTTGGCCGTATGGACTACAACGTGCTTTCAAGACGCCAGCACGTTGCACTGTCATCCAAATTTTGCACTTTTGTCCTTGAATAGAGAGCTTCCTGAGACGAAGTGTTAAGCCTAGAAACCAGCTCACCTAGCCTCTTTCTGCATTTCAAGCCTATTGAGTGGCTGAGAGGCCCTACGGTCCTTACTACCCTCGCCTTACATACCCTAAACAATACATTTAGCTGAGGTAAGTTAGGGAAACCTCTCGCATCTTGACCCTCCGTGACCTAAGGTCTTGCATGCGGTGGTTCCCCTCTCTTACATTTTTAGTGAACCCGATGTGAACCATTTTGGTTCCATTCTTGCGATATTGAAAATTCCTTTCCTCATACTCTACGAGTGTTCTAGGTGTGAGTGTTGTAAGGTTGCTGCCTTGCAACCCAACCTACGACCCCTAGTTGATGTAGTTGGAAGGTTCCAAAGGTATTGCATGACAAAACCTTAATTGGGTCACCATCTTATCCATTAACCTTTGGGGATTTTGTGAAAGCATTGTCTAGTGTGCATAATGGCCTCCTTCCTACATCAACCCATCCCCTCTGTGCAACCTATGGATAGTCATTTTTGCATAACCTTTACTTCATAGGACTTGCCAATGGGCTTTAACAAGGAACCATCTCCTCTCTACATTCCTACACAGATCAATGGGAATATCGTAGCAGGTGTTCTCATTGACCCGGTGTCACAAGTAAATATAATAATAGAGGAGATTATGCTAATTAAATTTTTACATAAGGATGGATATGATGCTCCCGTAAGTTTCATTCACACACACAATGGGATTTCCATACCCCCCTTGGGTAGCATTGTCCTATAGGTCTTAGTCGGGCCTAAGTCTGTAAACCTTTTGTTTTATATCATCCCTGGGTCTGAACTCTTCCGTGTAAAGTTGGGTATCCCTTGGTTGGTGGAGATGAATGTAGTACCCTTCATCATGCATAAATGTTTGAAATTTATCCACAGAGGTTCTATACACATAATCCAGAACACTGGTTATCAACCGTCAGTTGCACGTGGTACCTACTCCTTGGATCACCCATGGCCTACATCCATGGGACCCCTTCTACCTAGGATGGACCTTTTACATAAGACATATCAGAACTATAAGAAAGGATGTCTAAGGCCGAAGGTGAGGTATCCTCCCTCGCCCTATGCTATTTCACATAAGGCTTGTTTGAAGGCTGACAACGAGGCCACCAAGGCCCGAAAGAGGAAAGAATAGAAGCAGTCTTTTGATCCTCCTTCTTCCTCTTCCACTACCCAGTCTGATGCTTTTTCTCGCTCAGCTATGGTACCCTCGGGTTCTGCTCCTCATTTGTAGAAGAACCCTTTGGTACCCACTTGGCAAAAGCCCAAGTGTCCCGCGTTCAAGCTTCTTGTTTTGCTAACGGAGCCTAGACCTATCTGGTATGAAAGGAAGAATATCCTTTGAGGAAAGTCCTCCTTTTCTCGACTGTTGCGGCCTCCTACTGCTCCTGCTCCTAAGGTAGTGAGTGGAAAGAGGCCCACTGTCGAGGCTCTTGAATCGACTCCTCTTGTCACTCCTTAGCCTGCTCCCACTGCTCCTGCACAGGAATCCATTCCTCTGCATGAAATGGCCATAGTGGACATTCCTATGATTGAGCAAGAGCCTCCCATCCCTTCACAAGCTTCGGCTTCTAACTCCAAGAGCCATAGAAATTGCCTTGCATGAGAGTGCAAGCGCTGACGAAAGGCTCTCTTGGTCGAGCAGGTCGCTTCACAACAAAAGGAGGAAGAAACGACTGCCCTTGCTTCAGAGCCCTCTATAGCATCTTCTTTCCCCCTTCCTGTTGTGTCCCTTCTACCTAATCCGCTCCTGACTTTTGTTATGAGAATGAACACGCTTAACCCTAAACACGTACAAATTTTTATCTCTCCTTTGGCAGAGCTGCCTTTGCTGATGACCGTTTCGGATGTTCAGCCCTTTCCAAAACCCATGGATATGATTAACACTACAGTCGTATCCACTGCAATTTTTTCCTCCTCCTCCTCTACACCTCTGGCTTTTTCTATGGGGAGTTCATCTCCTCCTGTGAAGAAAGTGGTAGAGGCTAGTCCTTCTCGCGATAAAGGACATAAGAGGAGCCCACCTTTGCAAGATGGCCCTATGATGACATGTTTTGTCCTTGTGATATAATCAGTCCTGGCCTCTCCTAAGTTTGTCACCGCTCCTGAATCATTCAGCGAGCCTAGCGGTGGATCTCAGGCATAGCCCGTCCCATCCACTGAAGTAAGACATAGCGCTCCTATGGGGTGCATGTTTAACTTTGTGGATGAAGTCCCAACCCTATTAGAAATCTTCACGAAATCATTGACTTTGACTCCACAAGAGCTCAACAGAGAGGACCTTGAGGGGCCTTCTTCCTTGGCCCTTATTGCAGGAGGTTCGAACACCCGTCCTCTTAACATTCCACCCTTTCAAGCTTATCCTCCTTCCCCTTATGAGGATCTAGATTGGGAAGCTGATAACCTTTTGGATGATTAGTTCTAGGAGGAGGTCCCCTTTTCTTGATCTTGGGTGCGTGTATAAGTGTTTTGTAATGTGTTCCCTCATACTCGTGCTATGTGTGCCTGAATGACCCCTGTCACCCTTGTTGGTGCTTAGATACAAGCGTGGCTTTTGTGTCATAAACCTTCTTCTATTTGTATCATCATTCTTCCATGTTTGTGCTTGATTTTCAATAAATTGGGGACGATGCAAATCGTTGGGGGCATTTAGGCTTCCCTTCCATGTTCACCCAATTTTTTATTTTTACTTTGTTTTCCATGCATTCTTCTTGATGTTGTTGGGGATTGATGATCTTTCACCTTGCATTGCGGTTACCTACTATTATATGAGCTCGAACAGATCTGACCCTGCTAAACCAAATCCCCCTGTGCCCTTTGTTTGTACTTTTCTCTTTCTCTTTCTCTTTATCTTTCTCTCTTCTTTTCTTGAGTTTTCCCTCCTATGTGTGACAACGTTCTTTAACACTTCGACTTTCAGAAAATGAATTCACGGCCAATGAATCTTTTCTTGAAATTCCTCACAATACCTTTTTCTTGGAAACATATTCTCAACTTAGAACCCTAACAGAATGTGTTTCCTTCATCACGGGTCTGTAAAGAAAGGACTTGGAGACCTTCATCTGAAGTGGGAACTACTTTGACTTCCCCTCACATGGGGGCATGACCTTCCTTTCAAATTCCTTGATGAAGTGAACATCTTTCGAAAGGATCCCTTGATGACGAATCGCTCTAAGATGGTGACTTTTGAATTGTGTGTCCCTTGAGTGGACCCCCCTTGTACTTCATGGCAGGTTCGTGAAGGACCCTTTCTTCAAAAGCCTTTATAACAAATAAACTCTTTCACATCTAGCTTGGGGGCAGCTCGACTAGGCTCATTCCATTTTTCCTTTCGCGTCTAGCTTGGGGGCAGCCTAACTAGACCTTACTTTTTCAAATAGTGCATCCCTTGAGTGGACCCCTCTCCTTTTGAAGGGTTCCCAAGGGACCCCTTTGAAATTTTTTCGATTTGCATGACCAACCGCTTTTTAGACATGTTTTTTCTATGGGTAGATATGTCACCACTTTTAGATGCATTTTGCCTATGGGTAGATGTATTGACGCTTTACACACGTTTTTTCTATGGGTATACATGTCACCGCTTTTAGATGTGTTCTATCTACGGGTATACATATCGATGCTTTAGACATGTTCTATATGTGGGTAGACGTGTTGCCACTTTTAGATGTGTACTATCTGCGGGTAGACATATCAACACTTTAGACATGTTCTATCTACAGGTAGACATGTCACCACTTTTAGATGCATTCTATCTATGGGTAGACATATTGACACTTTAGACACGCTCTATCTACTGGTAGACATGTCGCTGATTCTGATATGTTCTATCTGTGGGTAGACATGTCGCCGCTTCTCGACTCTATGGAGTCTGCTTCCTTGGGGCTTCCTCCATGTGAGAGATCTTGGAGGTTGCCTCCTTGCAGGTCTGTGGGCCTGTAAGGCACTTTGTTGTTCCAACTTCATAGTTCCAAGCAGCTATGAAGTCCTTTTTTTTCCTGCATCTTTAGGTTCGCCAGATTGCAGTTTGCTTTCTCGATGGTTTAGGTGTACTCTACTAACCCTACTCTCTTCTTGATCTACTTTACCGAGCACTCATTAGTACTTGTGCTCACTAAAGTGGGGGAAAAATGTATAAGAGAAAATTTTCACCCTAGGCACAATTCCCCTTTTTTCCTCTATACACTTTAGAAAACCTAAGTCAGAGGCTTAAATTCACTTAAGCCCATTGATGTTAATCCACTTGGCACCTGTTTTGTGTGTTGGTGGAGGAATTTATGTCGGGGACACCCGCATGGAACACAAACATTTGTGTGGCATGCTTACATCCCTAGCAGATTCATGCGGCTGAGCCAGTAGAGGCGTTACTCTTCCCATTGGTAGCAAAGTTGTAACGCTGAGCCTTCGGCGACCCCACCCGAATATGGTCATTTCCTTTCTCATTCCTTCATAATTAGTCTTTGAACTTGCATTTAGAGGTTGGATGAAATATTGGAAGAACTACACCACATCAATATCGCATACTCTCATTCACAAGCTCATTTGCACTCACTTCCAAGCATTCCATAGCAGCAATATCATACTCCATCACGTCGATAGAGCAAGTTTGGGACCACGCCATTGTAGAAAAGTCTTGAGTTCCTCTCATTTCTCCTCCAAGCATCCTTGAGTGCTCTTGGTGAAGGTGGTAAGCTTCCCTCTCCTCTCCTCTATCATTTGGTTGAGTAGCATAGTACGGTTTGTAGTGCTTGTGTTTTTGTCACTTCTTTATCTCCTTTCCATTGGCTGTCTGTGGAGGTGGGAACATCTATACGGGGGTCTGATTGAGGTAGACCCCTATACTACCACCCCCCAACATTCTCTCTCTTGCTATGTGTAGGTGTGTGAGCTCTTAGAGGATTAGCTGGTGAACGAGTTCATTGGTGAGATTCTCCTCATCTTTGTCACTCTTGTTTATTTGCTTTACAATATTAGAGATTATTTAATTTACCTAGTTTTGTCATTTTGTCCCTTTAATTAGCTTGTTGGGCCGTTAGCTAGTTTTTTGTGGCTTGACCTTATCTTTGTCATTTTCTGGTCGTACAGACTACGACACACTTTTGAGATGCCAGTGCATCATGCTATCATCCAAAGTCCATGCTTCTGTCCTCGAATAGAGAGCTTCCTGAAGATGTGTTAAGCCTAGAAACTAGCTTGCCTAGCCCTCTTTCTGCATTTCGGGCCTATTGAGTAGCTAAGAGGACCTACGGTCCTCGCTAACCTCACCTTACATACCCTAAACAATACATTTAGCTGAGGTAATTTAGGGCAGCCTCTCATGTCTTGACCCTCTGTGACTTGGGGTCTTGCATGCGGTGGTCCCCCTCTCTTACCAAGGAAAATCTTGTGGTGTGAATGTAATGTATGGTGAACTAGGTGTAGGTGGAGAAGTAGAAGTCACTGTGACCATATTGAAATAGCCTCAAGTTGAGTAATATAATTGGCAAGATTGATAATCATGTTAGTAGAGTGTGACAAAATGGGTCTGTGTATATCTGTAATTCACTATTAGCTTTCACCACTGATTTGTTAGCACTTTGTTTACTCCCATCGAGACGAATGGTACCGCCCTCGATATGGTCCTGTATTTCATGATGCAACCAAATACTACATTCGGTATCGTGTCCATTAACTCGATGGTATTGAAAATAAGTGCTTCCATCATACCAATTAGGGTAAGGTTCTTTAATAGGCTTAGGACTTGGTAAAGTTATGATCTTATCCTTCAACAACTTTTGTAGGATGGAACTATAAGATTTTGATAACTTTTTGAAATTTTAGTTACGTTTGAGGTCATTGTCATCATTAGCAGCTACTACATTAATAACGGCCTTACCTTTCCCAAAGATTGATACAATGGAATTTCCCTTAGAAAGGGAGCGCGAGGAGGATCCCCCAAACTGAACAACTGTCTGCTCGTACTCTCGTAAGGTTGCACACAAGTCCACAAAATAAGGGTATTTTATAAGGGAAAAATTCTCTTGCTAAGGCCTTTGTAAGTTCCCTATGAATACCTTCTACACATCAGAATCAGGCAGATGATACGAGATTTGTGAAAGGAGCGCTTGGTAGCATGCTATGAAATTATTATTTTTTCATTATCTCCTTGTTTACACTAGACGAGATCCAAAAAGGTCATCTTCAGCCCAATGTTTGCTTGAAACTATCTGAGGAATTGATTTACATATTGGTCAAATGAGAAAATAGAGTTGTCAGGCAAGGAACGGTACCACTCGAGCATTGTGTCCTTGAGAGATCAGGGAAATAGTTTAGCCATCAACACATCATGATGGAAGAAGTATGTGCACAGGGCGTTAAAGGTAGAAACATGTGTCTGTGGATCTCCCTTACCACCATAATTTTTGAATTTAGGTATCTCTATTCCTTGGGGGAAGGGAGTGTTTAAGATTGCGACTGACAATGTACTATGCTAGAAGAAGGTCTGGAAGATAGGTTGGGAAGAGGCTTGGGAAAGATTTGCCAATTGGCTCTGCATCTTACCCATATTCTAAAGAAGAGTGTTCATAATAGGGTCATTAGAAGATAGAGGACTAGAGGAACCTCCTCCAGAGCCACCGCCACTAGTAGGGACTCCATCGAAACTACCATCGTGACCTTCATTGGAGTTTCCTCCACCAACACAACCTCTGCTACCAAATCCTCCACCATTACCAAAGCCTACACCACTCATCCCGCAAAATCCCCCACCACTAGAGGTGACAAAAGGAGTAAAGCTAAATCCCAAGGGGACACATTTTACTTTGACAGTTTTAGCATGTTCAAAGACATAGGGGATATTGATAGAAGGGACCACATCAACCATATAGATGGATGTGGGAGAGATCGATACCCCTAATTGTCTTTCACATTCTTTGAAAGTGACTCCTTATGTCAAGCTATGGTTTTTTGAAGGAGCACATGCTTTGGAGAGATCGAGGAGGCCAGTCAAAAGTTCTATACTTGTTTGATTTTTACTCATCATATGCTTCAACTCACTAACAACATGGGCAACTCTAGTCATCTTCATATTTCTTTCCAAGTGATTTTCTAAGTTTCCCAATCCCTTAGCGAGGGTGGAAATGTATTCTGTAGGGATTTGAATGGCCTCATGCTCGTCCACCAATGATGACGTAGGAGCCTTAGGGGGAGTGGGAACATGATCAGTTTCATCAACGAATTCCATCTCATTCCTCAACAACTACTCCTGTCCAGCCACACTAACGGTGGGACTAGAGAAAAGGCTCATAGAAAGACCAATCGAGACCTCTGTCCTTTCCATCAGGAGGTGTCGTATACTTCTAATGATATATCTAGAAGTTGTAGACTAGTTTCTGATGATCATAAATCTTCACAACACTTAGGAACACAATAGTCACAAAGTGCATGAGGGAGGTCTCAACACCAACAAATAAACAGATGTTGGTTCATGTTGGGTTCACCAAAAATGTAAGAGAGGGGGACCACCATGTGTAAGGCCCAAAGTCACAAAGGGCCAAGATGCAGAAGGTTTCCCTAACTTACATCAACTAAAGGGGCGTTAGGATATGCGGGATGAGAATGGTGAGGACTATGAGGTCCTTCAACCACCCTATAGACCCGAAATGAAAAATGGGGCTAGGAAAGCCGATCTTCAGGTTCAACACTATGACTCAGGGAGCTCTCTTCCTGAGGATGAAAGTGTGGTCCTTGGATGACAACACGACACATTGATGTCTCTAAAGTGCGTTGGCGTCCATACAACCAGACAACGACAGAGACAAGTTCAAACCTAAGAAAATGACTAATAGCCCAACTAACTACCACTAAAGGGCCAATATAAGGTAACTAAATAAACTAAGTACTCCCTAATGTGATAAAGAAAAAATGCAAGAGTAAAGGTGGCAAGAAGGATCTCACAAAGAAACTTGTTTGCCAGGTAGCTCCTCAAAAGCATGTTCACCTACACACACAAAGGAGAGGAAAATGTTGGGTGGTTGTATAGGGGCCTACCTTAGTCGAACCCCCGTTTAGGTGTTGCCACCTCCACAAACAACCAAGAAAGAAAGATAAAGAAAACAATGTAATAAAGAGCACAAAAGCACTACAAAATAGTAAGTATGCTAACTCAACCAAGTGATAGAGGGGAGGAAAGGGAAGCTTACCACCTCCACCAAGAGCACTCAAGGCTGCTTGGGGGAGAAAATGAGAGTACTCAAGCCTCTGCTTCAATGGTGCTTGTCCCCAACTTGCTCTACTGAAGTTATGGAGTGATGTATTTGCTGTAATGGAGTGCAAGAGTGTTGCTTGAAAGCTTGAGAATGAGCTTGTGAATGAAGTGAAGAAGTTGGATTGAATGCTTAGAGGATGGAATGCTTGTTGAAGAGATGAATTTGAAGAAGAAGTGGAGAAAAATGGCCATATTTGGGTTGATCGACCGAAGGGGGTGTTACAACTTGACTCCCAATGAGAAGTGTAACACCTCTGCAGGTTCAGCCGCAAGAATTTTCTAGGGATCTAAGTGTGTCACACGAATGTCTGTGTGTCGCATGGGCATCCCCAATAGAAATATCCTTCACCGATGCTCAAACTAGGTGCCAAGTGTGATGAAAGTAGTGGACTTAGTTGGAATTAAGCCTTCGAACTTGGTTTTCTAAGGTGGATAAAGGAAAAAAATGGATTTGTACATGGGGTGCAAATTTACTCCTATACATGTCATAAGAAAAAGGCCATGTTTATCAAACTGGATATGTCTAAGGCCTATGATAGGCTTTGATGTTCTTTTCTTTCAAATATTTTATCAAGATTTAGATTTTTTTCAAACTAGATTGCTTGGGTTATGAGTTGTGTGACTTCTTCATCCTTCTCTATTTTGATTAATGGTATGCCACCTACTATTTTTCATGCTTCATGAAGATTGAGGCAAGGGGATTCTAGATCTCCCTTTCTCTTCATTCTTATGACATAAGGTCTTGGTAGATTCTTGACTTGACTAAAAGTTAATGGGTGTATTCAAGGTTGGAAAGTTGCTTCAAATTTTGCTTCATTGTCTCATCTTCAATTTGTTGATGATATTGTTTTAATGGGAGTTTCTACCATTTTAGAAGCCACCAACATTAGAGAAGCTTTGGATATATATTTACTTTCTTCAAGTCAGCAAATCAATGAGGGTAAGTCAAATATTTATTTTTTCAATACTATTCTTGAACTTCGACAAAGAATTGCTTCTATCCTTAGGTTTCATATAGGCCAACTTCCTTTGACCTATCTTGGGATTCCATTATCAGTTGCTCTCCATAATCATCTTCATTGGAAGCTGATAATTGATAAGCTTAAAATGAAGCTAAATCATTAAGCATTCAAATGGTTATACTTTGTTGGGTGACTTACTCTTCTTCAATCAGTGTTACAAGCTTTTCCTATCTATATATTTTTGGTGCCCTTTACTCCTAAATATTTCTTAAAGGAATTCAATTCTTTATGTTGCAATTTTTTTGGGTTAAGAATTTGGATTCTCTTAAGTGGAGTCTAATTATTTGGGATCATGTTTGTCATCCTAAACAAAATGGTGGTCTTGGTCTTAGACTTTCATAGTGTAATATTCAAGCTTTGGCTACAAATTTTTTTTGGCAATGGTGTTAGCATCCAAACCAACCTTGGGCTCAAATTCTTCATCATAAATATTTGGGTGGTGCTACAGCTAAAGAGGTTACTAATGTGACTTTAGGTGGAAGAGGCTTTGTTATATGGAATACTATTAAAAAAGGAGCATCTTTGGTTTTAAAGCATGGCCTATTTTGGATTGTTAATTATGGTAATGCTCTTTTGTAGATAGACTCATGGGATCTTTATCCTCCTATTCTCCAATCTTTTCCTCACCTTCTTGATTTAAGCAAGATTTTCTTAGTAGCTAGTTGGTCTAGAGTTTTTTATTTGAAGTCTTCTTGTCTTGTGGGTAACATTTGTATTTTCTCTTAGAAAGATATGAGTTGTTGGCCAACATGGAGTAATCAAAATGATCGAGTTTCTCTCTATTCTATTTTGAGAGATTGACCTTGTTGTTCTTTACAAGAGTATGATGTTCTTTCTTGAAGATATGATCCAAAGGGAGCTTATTCAGTGTCAAATGGAACTATAAAATTTTATTGCAAGAGCTAATTGGGTATGAGGTTTTTCCTTGGTGGAAAAAAAATTGGAATTCTTATTGTTTTCCGAAGTGTGATTTTTTTCTCTAGCTTCTTTTTCATAATAAATGTCTCACTTAAGATAACATACAAAAAAAAGGTTTTCAAGGTCCTTCTAGGTGTGTTCTTTGTGGAGCTAGTGCTCAAGAAGAGTGTGTCTCATCTTTTCTTTCAACTCTACTTTTCAAGTGGATTGTGAAGACAATAATGGTCTATTTGGAATCACCCTTTTGTTCATGCTTCTTCTTTATCTAAATTTTGAGCTACTTAGGGTCACCCTCGTACTTCAACCTCTATTCTATTGATTGCATAGGATATAGGTCCTATTTTCATCTTGTGGAAAATTTGGTTGGAGAGAAATCATCAATTTTTTCAAGGTTACCCAAGTCTTCTTGGGTATATTTGGAAAAATGTTTTATCTTAAAGAAACCTTGCAGGCTAAGTGCTCTTTGGATGGAATTTCTTCTTTCTTTGATAATCTAATTTTTCAAAAGTTAGCTTTACAACAGGTGTCTTTCTCCACCAGCCCTAAGTCCAACGTTCACTCTTTAAATAAGGTAATCGGAGTTGGTGAATGGTATCTTCCCCCTTTTATATTTTATAAAATTAATACTATTGGCTCGTCCAGAGTAAATCTAGGGGAAATAGGTATTGGTGGAATTGGAAGAGATGGTTTTGGGTTAGTTCACTTCTTTTTTTCATTTGCTATGGTGATTACTACAAATAATCACATGGAGGCTCAAGATGTCTTAGTAGCTCTAGAGAAAGCTTGTGATTTGGGTTGGAAAATATCATTTGTGAGATGGATTCAATGGTGTTGGTTTCCCTCTTGAATAAGGGGAAGGCTTCTCAATCTTTGTGGAGGTTGTCTCTTTATGTGGCTCAAATTCTTAGCATGGCATAAAATTTTGATTTCAGCTCTTTTATTCATATTCCTTAGGGAGTGGAATGTTGTTGCAGATTGTTTGGCTAAATGGACCTTTGATGTAGATTGTAGATGGAATTTTATGGATTGGGGATCTCTTTATTCAGTCTAAATCTCAAATATTAATTCACTCCTTCATCATGATTTGGCCTGATATTCTTTGTCTTGGTTCTTGTTGGCGTTTTGTTTTCTTGTTTTATTGTGAGGCTCACTAGAGGTGGTTTTGTAATAAACATCCTTAGATTTTTCTTGGTTCTTGTTGGCGTTTTCTTTTCTTGTTTTATTTTGAGGCTCGCTAGAGGTGGTTTTGTAATAAACATCCTTAGATTTTTGTTCTTTGGGATTTATTGAGAATAATTGTTGTTTGTGTTGAAAAATGAGGTGTTTTCTTAGCTTAATACTCTGTAAAACTTTAATATTGCTGATCTAAGTAAGTCTTTTCTTTGTTACATATATTCTTTGTGGGTGATTATCTTGATTAATCCATTTTACTGTTGTAGAATGTAGAGAGAAGTTGATAAGAACTAGACAGGATATTAGAAAGATTACACAAGATGTACCGTTGAGAAACCCTTTCAGGAAAAAACTCCACCAAGAATTATTCTATTATTCAATCTCTGAATTGCAATAGCTCCAATTCTTGCTTGAGAATCTTCTTCTATCTTTACCAATCTTCTTCACACCTGCAATAACAATTCTCACAACTCTATTCAACTTGCTTGAGATAAATAGGCTTTAATTAGCTTTGTAAACTCAACATGAGTTACAATTACAATGCACAAGCCCTATCCCTAAAAGGTATGCCATATCTCATGAAGAACAATGCTAAAACATGTGCTTCATCCATTTGGGCATCCCAAACTGAAGCTACAACTAAACCTTCATTTTTTTGATAATTCCAAAGCTCTTCCTCAAAGTTAGTGCCCATCAAAGGTCCTACTTAACTGAGTCTTCAAAAATATCTTATCATGTATTAGAGGTAAATCCAATAAATCATCGTGGGTGCCCAAGTTGGCTTCAAGTGCTTTATAGTTAACTGAAACATTTTCTCAACACCATTCATGCAAGAATGGTCATCCCTTGTTAACTAGAGGTAGTCCCTATTATCTGTCATACAACTCAATGTTATTAGCCATGCATTGCAAGTTAACTGAAGCTAACTACATGCAACTCAAAATAACCAGCATGCATGCAACTAAAGATAACTGAACCATAACTAAACTGAACTGAACTGAACTAAACTAAACTAACTAAACTTAACTAAACTTAACTAAACTTCAAGCATGCAAACATCAAATCCTAACTCCTAGGATCTTTTCATGCATTCAGAAGTGTTAATTGTTACTCTGTATAGTTAACTGAACACAAGGTGAGTTTCACCTTACCATGTGTGCACCACATGCTCCTATTATTTAGGAATAATTGCAAATGTCAATTTCATGATTTATTTCATCCAAATAATTAATCTCATCCTAATCTTAGTGTTGTTGAACACATTCCAAGAATCTAGGAGATACATGAAATAATTAATGTTTAGGATTTGCAATTAAATGGCATCCTATTTCCAATAGTTTGGAAATCTTTATGTAACTCTTTCAGTTTAATCAATTAATATATTTTCTCTTTTTTTCCAAAAAATAAATAATAATTGTTACATCTTTTCATTTTGTGTTAATAAATATTGTAGATATTAATACTATGTGTTTAAAATTTTGATTCTATTAGTTATAAGAAAAAATGTTGTAGAAGTGTGTTCCTCATCATTAGTCTTAGTTTACTTTATAAGAAATCTCTTCATGACCATGAGTTCATTTATCCATTATCGATTAAGGAAAATTCTCATGTATGATAATTGATGGAGGAATTTAGGAGGATCACTACAAGATTAATTCTTTGTTAAAATTAATTTTGATTGTCCAAAAATTTCTATTTTAAAAAATAAAATAATTAAATTATAAAATTAAAATTTAGAAAATAAAAAACAAAAAATAACAAGAAGAGATTAGAACTCTACCTTGTCAAAATATTTGACTTTTGTTGATGGATTTTGCTTCTCAATGTTGAATTCAATGCTAGGTGGTTTTCTTATAACTATCCTTGATTATTTCCATAAGATTCCTAAGGATTTTCTTAGGTTCCTCCTATTAGAGCCTAGCTTTGTATACCTAAATTTTTGCAAATTTAACCATGTTTACCCATGTTCTATATTGTATTTTTGTTAGCCCACCTTTAAAAGATTATCTAAGAGAGTATAAATGGGATTTTCCTTTGTTAAAAAAATACCTATTTACTCTATAAAGTCCCATGTATATTTGTGGTTCTTTAAGATCTTCAAAAGGTCCAAAAAAATATAAGTATTCAAGCTATATGGGTCATTTCCTTAAGTTCTATGTATTTTTTGACATGTTAGGATATCGAAGTTGTCCATACTGATATATCCTTCATATGAATCTCAATAACCCACTTATGCCCTTGTTGAAATTTATTTAAGTACTAGTTTTGTTGGTTTATCAAGTTGTCAAGGATGTCATTACATCAATCCCATGTTATTAGTCACCTCAATAACATATTATTTTTGTCACCTTTTTCCATCAATCCCTAGGTCACATCACCCATCCTCTACCTTTGCAATAAATCATTCATCACATCCACTTTCCCTAGAAAAAAGTAACAATTTGGTGTATGTCAATTGACTATTACTTTTATATATTTTTTGCATTTATTTTATGCTTCCTATTTTATGGTAATTTCACACTTATCCATTTAGGACTACCCTATTTATGTGGAAAAAACCTATAAGTTAGGATTTCACGATTTTGACTTCATAGGTGACAACAATGAAGCACTAGTAGCCTGAATGTCTAATTTGTGTAAATTTTTGGTCAGAAACTTGCATGAAATATAGACATCTCCACGACACACTAGTGTTGGTGCAAGAGGAAATTCAAACTCTCGAAATTCGCCATACTCATACACAAATTACACAGGTAATCATTTGTTCTAACTAATGATAGATTGATTGAAAATTTCATATGTCAATTTAGATTCATTTAAATTTCACACAGGAAACTTAAAATCAAAATTGATTCAAACTCCCAAAATTGACTCGACATCTTGCTCTATCAACACCAAATTTTAACAACTCCAATGGTCATTTGTAATTTTATTTAAATTCTACAAATCAAGTACACTAAAACAATTACAATTCTTATCTGTAATGTCTTTATTTCTCTTATCTAAATCCTAGAGTTGACTCTCACTTCTTCTTACTCTTCTCTCAGAACTCCACATGACCCACTTATTTCATGTTTCACTCTTCAATCTACAATTTACAAGTGTGCAGCCCATTAATCGTCCACATCAACATTTTATTTAGAAACCTTTCACTCCTACCTCCCTTTGTGACCTATCCTCTACCCTTCACATTTGGCTGTGTGGCCTCTTTTTAAACTGTCCTCTCCTCTTTTTCAAGTCAATGCCCTCTTACCTTTCCTTCATTATGCATTTTCTGAAGAATAAAAATGAAACAATATCTCCCTCTCTTCATTTCTATCTTCTCCTCCTTTTTTCCCATGACCCTTGATTTTCTAATTTTCTTCCACACTATATGGTGCAGTCTGCATAATCTCTCTAGAAACAATTTTATTGTATTTTAAAATTTCATTACTCCAAAATGGGGCACGACCTATCTCCTCTTTTGGCACTGGTTTCTTTCATCATTGGCTTCCCCCTACTATTCTAAATGGCACATCCTTCATTCCTATGTAGTGCCTCAAATTAAATCCTTTTTTAATCTTCTAATGTTATGTAGGTTGTGATGTCTCTTTATCTTCTTTTGTTAACCTCTTATTTTCTCCCTCTCATAGCCTTTTCACCTCCTCAATTTAAATCAACCCCTCTCTGAGTATTTATTTTTATTTGCATTTTATTTTGAAGATATCATCTGGAAAATGGTGCAACTTCTTACATTCTTTTTTATTCATTTAAATTTTTATATGTAATTCCCTCATTAGTTTCTACTGAATAAGCATCGTCTAAATGTGATATGCAGGTTTGAAAGTATTGTGGTGGAACATTTTTTGTTGATGCAGATTACACCTATACCTAGATGCTCTTGCATTAAGCATCCTCAAACTTTTCGAGATTCAAATGTAAATATTATGCATTCCTTGCCTATGACACATGTTGTAGCAACAAGGATGTGTGTGTAACAGATCCTCCCACCCATGTAGCCTTAAAAAACTCCATTTTCACTCCCCTTTACACAAGAAGTCTCTTGATCTCCTTCTTCTTTCTCTCTCTTTCTCTCTCATTCTCACAATGAAGCTTTGTGGGATTTATTTCTCAAGCAATAGTCAAGACTCCTCTTGTATTCTAATCCATCGCATCAATCAACACAAGAGGGGAGCCACAGGGTGTTGGTAATGTTCTCTTGTTATCTTATCTTATATATTTGAATTCATCTTTTAGTCATATTCATGAAAGGGTTTCTCCTCCTTGCAGGGTTTGTTTATATCATACATCTATTATATTCATGATAGGGGTTCTCTTCCTTACGAGTTCTTTTCTATCACATCTCAATTATATTCATGATAGGGCTTCTCCTCCTTTGCAAGTTTTTTTTCTACCAAACATCTTTTCTTTGTGCATTTTTTTTTTATCTTGATTCTATCTAGCTATCCATGGAGGTGGAAGCACTGAAATGGGGGTTTGACTGAGGCAAGCCCCTAAACAACCTCCAACATTTTTCCCATTGTGTTTGTGTACAGATGAACAAGTTCAACAAGCTGGGTATTTTAGATTTTGGGTTCTTATTATTTGTTTTATCAAAGATGATAGTGTGAAGCAAAAATGTCCTTGTGGCACACTATTTTCCACTATTGAGAGCTAATCCTCTCAAAGGTACAACCTCTATTTTTTATTTTTTCCATTTTTGTAGACCAGAGATTTTAATTCTTTCATATACTCCTATAATTAAGTGATTTTGATATTCTTGTCATTTGTAACTTAATGTTTATTTGATTAGATTGTATAGACATTCTTTGTTGCTTAGTATGCCACTTGAGCTTTGATCTAAGTTGAAGCCTTTGAAAGAAGATTTGGTGAAAGCTTGCAGCAATGCAAGAGTTTGTTCGGTTGATGCAAGGAACTTTTTAGAAGGTATGAAGCATGAGAGAATTTGTTTTGCTTTGATTCCTAAAACTAACAGTGAAAATGTTGAAGTTCTTGTAGAAGTTGCAGATTTGTTGCAAGAGTTCAAAGATATTATTTCAGATAATGTTCCTGAAGGATTACCACTAATGAGCACTAATCTTCCTCATTAGTCACCAAATAGACTTGGTACCAAGAGAAATTTTTCCAAACAAAGCAGTCCACAAAATGTCACCTACAAAGAGTGAATATGTCAATAGATAAGTTGTTGATTTGTTGAGGAAGGGTTTAATCAAAGAGAGCTTAAGCTCGTGTGCAGTACTTGTTGTTTTGTCACTGAAGAAGGGAGGAGAATGGAGGATGTGCACAGATTCGAGAGAAATAAATAATATTACCATCAAGTACATATTTCCATTACCTAGTGTGGATGATATCATGTATTGCTTAAGTGGAGCAGAGTACTTCATCAAAATTAACTTGAAGAGTGGATACCACCAAATCCAAATTAGAGAAGGAGATGAATGGAAGATGGAATTCAAGACTAAGGAAGGTTTGTATAAGTGGTTGGTCATGTCATTTGGGCTAATCAATGCACCTAGTACATTTATGAGGTTAATGAATGAGGTGTTGAAAGAATCCTTGGGAAGATTTGTAATGTTTATCTAGATGATATTCTAATTTTCTGTAAGACTTTAGAAGAGCATTTGAAGAATATTATACTTGTTTTTTAGAAGCTTAGAGATGAGAAGTTGCTAATTAACCTCAAAAAGTGTAGCTTTTTGAAGAGGGAATTGGTATATTTGGGATTTGTTGTATCAGGGGAAGGCATCAAGATGGACCTGGAAAGGTGAAGGCTATTATAGAATGGCCAACACCAAGGAGTGTAACAGAGGTGAGACCATTTCATGGATTAGCAAGATTTTATAGAAATTTTTTCAAAGGTTTTAGTAGCATAGTGTACAGTGGTAGCGAAGAGTTTTGATTTCTTGAAGACTAAAGTGACCAAGAAACCTATTTTAGCACTTCCATATTTCAACAAGGTGTTCCAAGTGGGTTGTGATGCTAGTGGTAATGCTATTGGGGTTTCTTTAATCCAACAAGGAAAACCTATTGCTTACTTTAGTGAGAAGTTAAATGATGCTAAGAAAAAGTATTAAGTTTATGATCAAGAGTTTTATGCTATTGTTCAAGTAGTTAAGAAATGGAGACACTATCTTGTTCCCAAAGAATTTGTTTTGTTTATGGGTCACCAAGCACTCCAATACTTGAGTAGTCAAGGGAAGTTGAGTCAAAGGAACATGAAATGGGTTGATTTTTTACAAAGCCATATATATTTTTTTGAAACATAGGAGTTGGAAGTCTAACAAAGCTGCAAATGCCTTGAGTAGAAGGAAAGCTTTTTTGATTGAAATACAGGTTGAAGTTATGGGTTTTGATGAGCTCAAAGAGCTGTATGGAGACTTAGATTTTGGAGAAGCATGGAAGCCTTGCAAGGAGCCTATTGCAGCAAATAGAACCAAACAGTTGGATTATGTGATCTAGAATATGGTATGTTTTTTAAAGGTAACCAATTGTGTATTCCTAGAAGCTCAATGAGATTGAATTTAATCAAGGAGAAACATAGTGGAGGTCTTACAGGACACTTTGGTTTTGGTAAGACCATTGCACTTGTTGGAGAGAGGTATTATTGGCTTCAATTTTAGTAATATGTAAGAAAATATGTGCAAGGTTGTAGGGTGTGTAAGTGGCAAAATGAGTTAGTCAAAACAATGGTTTATATCAACGACTACCTATACCTAAGAGGCCATGGGAGGAGATTAGCATGGATTTTGTTCTTGGTTTGTCAAGGACACAAAGGGGGCATGATTCTATATTTATGGTGTTGAACACATAAAATATTGGGAGGGAGGGTGAATCAATATTCTATTGAACCAATTAGTCATAATCCAACTAATTATCAAAACATATTTAACTACAGTAGTGAAAGAGTACATGAAGAAAGTCACAACATAACATAACACATGAAAACCCAGATTTTACATGGAAAACCCAAGGGAAAAACCACGGTGAGGATTAAATCACAATATATTATAACCGATTATAAGATATTACAAGGATCACTACTAAGACTCGATGTCCTTAAAAGGCTCATAGCCTAAAAATAGATACAAAACAAAATGCCTACACAATCAAGGTGTGAGCTGATACAAAATGCACTTTCCTTGTGTTGAATTCAGTTCCAATGAAGTTTTGGAAATAAAGCATTGCTTTGCTCTATAGTCACTCAACATATACTTCAATTATACACTTAATCTGACTTAACGAATATGAATTCACCAATATACATGAAATCAGATCCCATACACACATCATATATTTCACATCACACACCCTATTTTTTCACATCACTAAACTATTTCATATATATACCTTATTACTAATGCAAACATCAATTAGGTGGGCCTAATTAGATGTAGCCCTATTTCACTTCAAAATACTTTGTCGGCATCATAAAAATATTTGCGCTCAAAGAAAACAAGCAAAAAATGAATTAAGGTCAGAACGGATCTAAAATAGATCCCCTTAACATCTACAACACATTAATCTTCATAGCATAACTTCAAGCATTGAGTCAGCCAGGGAATTGACTTAACCACAAAATAAGCTAATCCATCCAATATCGATCATTCATGTAAGCATGTAAGAATTTTCCATTTGAAAAATTTGTAGTGTTGACACCTATAAACCTTCTCCCAAATTTGTAGAGTTTGAAACCAAACACTAGAGGAATGCAAACCAAATAACTTTTCTCAACTTGTACAAAATAAGCCAAAATATAGTTTTCCAAACTTTTGTCACTTGTAACATTCAATCAGATTAACTAAAATTGTTTAAACCTTGAACATAGGTGTATTGAGTAGTCCTAAACATCATATTGTAACCGCATAAGTCAATCTTGAAACATGAGAGAATTGGGACAAAAATATTGGATCAAGATGACAAAAAAATTGTTTTACTAGATTGGGCAAAATTGACAACAAACATTGTTGGCATCAATGACAACATAGCAAAGGGTTCCTTCATCATTATTTCAACAATCTCCCCCTTTTTCATTAATGGAAAAATGTGCCAAAAATGAATTCCAACTTTCCAAAAAAAACTTCTCCCCCAAGCATAATATAAAAACTAACTTAAAAAAAATTGTTTCAACTTCTCCAGACATCTCCAACACAATTTTACATCTAACCATCTCCCCCTTTGAAATCAATGAAAAAGGGTGTGCTAAGGACACACACAAATAGAAATAAAACTTAAAATGAAACAACTAGCTCCCCCTTAGGAAAGTATCTTCAGAATTACATTCGATCATATGTACAACAAAAACTGAAAGTAACTAAAAAGAAAATATACAAGGTGAAATATGTTCACCCAGAGGACTTGAATCACCTTCAAGTTCCTTGAGAATAACTTCCCAATTAGATTTCACTTCATCCCAACTCCTTTTAGTTGTGACAAGTGCCTTATGCATTGATTCCAACTCCACCAAGCTTTCCTCTCCTTCCAGAGTAGTCAGATAAAGATTTATCTTGTTAAGCTTTTCAATTGCAATTAGATCACTTGTAATTGGTATATGCTTGCACTTCACCAGGTCTCCAAGCTAACCAAATCACCTTACAACATCCTCTTTCTGCCTTTGTAGGGTGAAGAACTTGTTTTTCCAAGTCTGAAATTGCAATCCAAGAGGCATAGCTTCTATCTTTTGTGAGATCATAAGTTATAGAGTCATTGATCAACCGTGACTCTATTGAGTCCATTAGGTCCTTAATGCCTTCAGTAGCATCTAAACATCTCATGCAATATAAGAGTAGTTTCTAGGCCTCATCTTCACACTCCTTTTCTTCTTCTAGGAATTTCATAACCTTGCTATGTATAGTCGCACATCTGTCCTGAATTCCAAGCAGTCTTTCTTCATCAATCCTTGACTCAATTTCATTTGCAGCTTGATCCTTCAAGATAGAAGTATATTCCATAAATGAATCAACTAGAAACTTTAGATTCTCAATAGGTTTCAAATAATTATCAATAGTAGTACCAAGGGTTGCATCTTGTAAGGCTTTGATGGAATCATTAATTAACTCAATCCCCTTCTAATGTGTTTATACAATTTCTTTCTTTTCAGAGGTGATAAAAAGTGCCTCCAATCTATATTCTTTGAACAAGAGGGATTTTGTTCAAATCAACATAGCATTTTTGTGATGGGAGCTAAACCAACTGGGGAGAAATAACTAGTTGAATCCTTAGCTACTTGTTCAGATGACCCTTGAGACTATTTCTAGAGTTTTCTTCTAGTGACTTTGTTGGTTCTATGGTCATCAAGGATTCTTCTTCATTTCTTTCAACTATAGATTCTTCTTTGTTCTCTTCTTTCTCTTCTTCGTCTTCTTTACCAGAGGTGTTTTCCTTTTTCCTATCTTTTTTTTCATCCTCATTTTTATCTTTTTCATCATTATTCTTTTCATCTTGACCCTTTCTTTCTTCTCCATTTTTATTGTCTTCACCTTCATTTCCAACATCTTCATTTTGGATTTCTTTTTAATTTTTTGCATTATCATTGACATCATCCCTAACCAAATCTTTATTTCTTTCTTTGGTTGTGTTCTCAGTGTCATCCAGAGGAGCATATGTCTCTAGAGGGGCATGTGTATCAACATTCATATTCCTTGGGACGTCCAAGTGTGGAGTGTCATTTGCAGAATATGCATTTACCTCTTCCATTTCTTCTTCTAGAAAAATAGGTGAATTTGATGTAGAAGGAATATTTTCCTCTTCAACAGTAGTATTATCTTTACTAAGCTCCTTGACTTGAGCTATACCTGATGCAAGATCAACAATCATCCCATATTGTAGTGCCATCTTTCTTACTATATCAAAGGTTTCTTTCTTTAGCTTTTCTATGTTATCCTTCTCTCTAGTCATAAGAATAGTAACCCTTTGTTTTGCCCTAAACTATTACGTCTATGCTTCTAGCAAGGTAGCCTTATCATCCACAAACAAGGATGATCCAATCTTGTTCAAAGCATCAAATTTTATCTTGTTGTCTTTTTTGACTACTCTATGTCTTATTTTTACTAGAGCTTCCCATACAACATAAATTACCTTCTCCTTCATGTTGTCCATACTTTCATCCATAATGATCATATACTAAACAAAAGCATCTATAATGGTTTTCTGATCTTATTCACCAACTTCCTCATATAACTTGGCAGTGTTTTTTAATAAACCATTATCTTCTAACATATTGTTAACCAAG
>VDFB02392987.1:0-23057 GCA_007258455.2 Sequoia sempervirens | reverse complement strand
TAGAATTTTCCTGCACAAATGTACTCTCTAACATATTAACATACATATAGTTTTCTCTCGATGTAATCCTTGAACCTCCTTTAGGTGCAAGTGGTAGCTATAATTATTTTAATTACTTAACAATTATTTTAATTGATTTTAAAATTATTCAAGAATTTATTTTATTTTATTTAAACTACACTGCAAACATAATTGGTTAAATGGGTTATATTCTTCATATTGATTTTTAATGTACACAAGATTAAAACACTTAATTCAAAATAATTTGTGAGTTTCTTATTATTTTGATATTAATTATTAGTATATAAATTATTAATATATAATCATATAAAATATTTTTTAAATAGTATTATCAAAAATAAAATTGAATAGTATTGAGAAAATTATATTTGTATTAATTTTATAATGATTATTTATATATGAAATGTGTTATTTATAAATTTAAATTAAACCTAATATTTAATATGTTATATTTATAATGTAAATGTATTATTAATATATGATTAAGAAGATTAAAACACTTAATACAAAATAATTTGTTAATGTCTTTTTATTTGGATATTAAGTATGAGTATATTAATTACTAATACATAATCATACAAATTAATTTTTAAATAATAATGAAAAATTATATTTATATTAATTTTATAAATGATTATTTGGGTGAGGATGGCGATTTTGGGTTGTGATATTGTGTGGGCACAGGCTAGGGCTTTCATGCCCTAGTCATTTGTTTGCATTGGTTATTGCAGGTTTTCTCTACACGTGAGGGGCACCTGCTAGCTACTTTGTGCTATGGATTTTTCTTCTCTCCTTTTTTTGTTGTGTTTCCTTCAAATTCTGCCCTTTGCTGTCAAGTGATTCGACTTCTTAGGAGTTGGGCGCCCTCCATTTTTCAGTAATCATTTTTGCGAGTTGTGGGTTTTTTAAGTTTGATCTATTTTTTGGTTCCTTCAAGGGTCTTGAGGTGCATGCGAGGGGATTGTCTTTTTCCTTTCATGGCATACCATGAAGCCTTGGCTAGGCTAAATCATGCATCTCTATTTCTTGGTGGTGGTGTGGATAGCATGAATATGGATAAATCGGGTGAGGGTTCTTCAAATAGTGGGGTTTTTTGCATGAAAAAAGTGAACAATCATTTGGAGAGAGCTCATGATCCTCTCATTTTCATGATCCAACTAGACTTAATGGGAGAGGAAGTGGAATATCTGAGTAGTCATGTTTTAATCTGCAGGTTTATGGGGATGCAGGTATCTCTCCCTTTTTTAGAATTATGGGCATAAAGGATTATGGGAATCTGAAAGGTGACTTTGGAATTATGCTGATGGCTAATAATTTTTTCATGGTGGATGATGGCATCTTCAAATTTTTCAAATTTGAAGTGCCCATGAAAATTTTTCTTTGCACACTCAAAAGTGCATCTAAAAAATCTACCCAAGTGACCTACTTTGGAGGGTCAAAATTCGAAGCTAGTTGATTTTCATGCCAAACCCCCTAGTGGACATATTTAGTTGACATATGGTAACATGCATGTAAATTTTTAGCTCCCCATTATGAGTTTTGATAGGGTTTTGAAAGGAAAAGCTGGAGCATTATGGGACTTTTTTATTGTTTGCAAATTCTCTGTCCTACAAAGTAGCCTCCTATTCGAGTTGATATTTCATAGCTGGGTGACTTTCAAGAAAAAAGGATTCTTTTTCTCCATTCTCCCTACATTCATATGCTCCCTGGTCCCGTTTCAGATCCTCATGATCTAATTTGCTATTTTTTCGAGATCAAAAGCAAATGCAGTTTGTTCTGATTTTACATTTGCATTTTCAAAACATTTCAAGGTGGTCAACTTTGATCCTCAATATCTTATGATGGATGATGATTCAAGGAAATCCCTCTTGCACACATACTCAGTGTTGTTCAGTGGTAGTTCCTCAAAAGATGATTTGATATTTTTTCAAAGTGGCAACTTGGTGAGCTTTAATTAGTTTTAAATAGGTACAGTTGCAGAAAATTCTGATTGAGCAACTTTGACATTGAAAATATTTCACCTCATGATCTGTTTTTTTGAGCCATTTGTTGCATTGCATTCTTGATTCAAATGTTTACATGTATATGAATTTTCATGGCCCTGGGAGGTCGTTTGACTAGTTTCCTAGGGAAATTCCATAGGCCACTTGACCTATTTTGACTTCAGTACAAAATGCCTAAAAATGGATTTTGATGGTTACCCATTTTAGTTTTTAGTTTTTAGTTTTTTTTTTTTAATCTCAGATGCATATGCAAGTAGCCTTAGATCAATTCAACGTAAAACTTATCTCAAAATGATTTTTTTTATTCGGGCCCACAAGGGGACCCGACATGTGCATACAGATGAGGAAGCATTGTAGGTAGCTTGCTTTGCTATACAAGTTCTTGAAGGAAATTTTTGAGACCATTGTTTATGGAATCCATAAGGAGTTGCATTTTGGAGGAGGACACATGTGAAGTCGAAAGTGTTGTTACATTTCGCACAAAGAGAAAAGGATGATGACTTATCTGAATAAAGACATTTAGTAGTCATTACAAGTATGTTTTGTGCATGTATCATGTCTCCATTTTCAATATCTCAAGGGTAAAAGTATAAGATAGGGAATGAAAATTGTTCATTAAGTTACCATGAGATAAAGTCACAACACTATGTAATCTTTGCCTGGTTGATTGAACAACTCTATGATACTGAAGAATAAAATTATTTATGAATGCTAATATTGTTAAAGTTTTCTTCACTTAACCTTGTTTTTCAGTGCACTTAAAATCTGAGTAAGGGGTATGTGTAGGATCATGATGGGCCAAAAAGTAGTGATATGATGGGTATGTGTAGGGTATGTGGCTGACATGTTTTTTTTACCCAAAATTGATGAAATGAAAAGGGTTTTTAAAGGAGATTCTCAGCTTTCCACCAATATTAATTATGCTTTATTTTGAATTTAATAAATAATTATTATTAATTTTCTATTTGAATTACGACCAAAGTCCTAATTGATAGGTTGATTGAAAAACATCTATAGCTTTCAAATGGTATCACATTTTTTGAATCCAAAACATACGTCACATTATATGCTTCACATACTATAAGATTTTTAAAAAAATGAATTTCATGAAGTTTTGACCAAGTTAAGGTGGTCAGACATATGAGTTTTTTATATTTTTTAAAAGTTGCAATAAAAAATTCATAATTAATTATTTACTTGGAAAAAAATTGCAAAAAAAAATGCATCACATTGGGACATGAGTCCTCTACTTATATTTAAAATGTTATAAAAAAATATTATCATTTTATTGTGGTTAGGGTGGTCAGACAAACACCTACTTCTTATTTTTTCCCTGAAATTTAAGTACTACTGCATTGAAATTTCAAATTTTCACCAAATAGATTTAAAAAAAAAAACCTAGTAGTTTAGAACTAAATTCAATTTTCTACAGATTCTATTCTTACATATTTTTGAAATAATATAGATAACTTATTCAAATTTTTACGTCAAGTTGCCTAACTCTAATTTTTCTGAATTTTTTGCCACTTAAGGGCCTATTTTTTCCATGATGATCCTGCACATACCCTAAGGATGACATGGCATTGGCATCATAGTGTAGTGAACTTTCTTTCTTTCTCCATTAAATTGCTGAAAATTGTATTGGCCCACTTTCTTTCAATGCTACTCTATAGATGTGTTGCCCTCTCATCCAGCATGAACCTTGAATGGTATGTGCCATCATGTTAGTTGGAAAGGGGTTTTTGTGATATGGCAGTTGGAGACTATTTGTCCCTCAGATGTGCATCCACCATGCTAGCGAGAGGGGCCATTTGATATGGAAATAGAGATTTTTAGATTGTAGGGGTTTGAGTTTATGTTGCACCAATGGAATCAAAAGTGAATAATTTTGATGTTGATGTTCAATTGGAAATCAGAATTACTCTGCAGCCTTTTGCAATAAGATGTTGGATCGAAGGAACAAGGTGACACGTCTTGAGAATGCTGGAGAACTTTGCTAAGTGGTAAATTTATATTGCAAAGGTAATCCTTACGTAGGCATATGAATCTGATGCATGAAACAACTAGGTTTGAATGCGTTGAAGATGTAAATGGTAGTTTTGCATTGATGCACAGAGGAAATGTTGCACATGTAGTGAAAATGTATCAAAATTGTTTGAGGAAATTCTATTTCTACAAATGTTATAGCACTGGTTTCCAGAGGTCATCTTGATTTTTCAAAGGGAGAGTATCAACACATCTTAAGAAGGCTTGATGCTATATTGTAAGGTGGCACCATTAAAGGAGAATTTCATGAATGAAATCCTTGTGAGCCCTCATATTCATGGATTTGATCAATGAAAGAGTTGTAGAACAATGAACAAAGGGCAAAGATCAAGCATTCCTTGCTAGCCCATGAAGAGGAGAGTTGATGTCAGCAAAAAATCATAGAGAAGTGGGGAGAGGAGGTATGGATTTAAATAAATCCATTTGTGATAAGTTTAAAACTTTATTTTAAAGCTTTATTTATAATAAACTTTCCTGCTAGCTTGAGTAATTCCTTGTTGCTATCATAAAATACAACGGGTGCACGAGCATTGGAAGGTAAGCTTATGGTGGGACCAACAAAAGGTTTTAAAATGAATTCCCTAAAAACATTAATGTTGCTCAGTGAAAATTAAATGAGGCAAAACATTTTAAAAATTAAATGGTATGTGCAGGATCATGAGGGGCCAAAAAGTGGTGATGCGATTATTTTTAGGTATTTTGTTTGATGATTCTTACCCAAAACAATAGATGGAAATGAAAAGGGTTTTTAAAGGAGATTCTTAGTTTCCAACCAATATAAAATTATGTTTTGGTTTTGAATTTAATAAAATAATTATTATTCATATTTTCTATTTGAATTACGACTAAAGTCCTGATTGATAGGCTAATTGAAAAACATCTATAGCTTTCAAACACTATCACAATTTTGGAATCCAAAACATGCATCACATTTTATGCTTCACATACAAGAGGATTAAAGAAAGAAATATTGAATTTCATGAATTTTTGACCAAGTTAAGGTGGTCAAACATATGAGATTTTTATATTTTTTAAAAGTTGTAATAAAAAATTCATAATTAATTATTTACTTGGAAAAAGATTACAAAAAATATGCATCACATCTAAACATGAGTCCTCTACTTATGTCTAAAATCTTATAAAAAAATATTATCATTTTATTATGGTTAGGGTGGTCAGACAGAAACCTACTTATTTTTTCCCTGAAATTTAAGTACTACTGCATTGAAATTTCAAAATTTCACCAAATATATATATATATATTTTTAAAATAAACATAGTAGATTAGAAACTACATTTAATTTGCTATAGATTCTATTCTTACATATTTTAAAAATAATATAGATAACTTATTCAAATTTTTACATCAAGTTGCCTAACTTTGATTTTTCTGATTTTTTTGCCACTTAAGGGTCTGTTTTTTCCATGATGATCCTACACATACCCTAAACAGTGCTGATAAAGTGATTAAGTGATTTCACTTTTAAAAGAGGGAAAGGATTTAAAATGTGAAGTGAAAAGTTAAGGCCCACTGGTTAAATATTTGCATAGCCTGATAAAACAAAGGTAAAAATCTTTTATGCTAGGAAAATATTTTAAAGTGTAATGTGCAAAAGTAAAAAGGGAATGGGTGATATTTTTGTAAAGTGAATAATATATTCATTGTGTGAGATGATTTCTTTGCTAGAGAAAAAAAATTTCACGTAGAAACAGTTTTCACATAGTAGGGTGAAAAATGAAAGTGGAGGTGAAATCTTTTGCAAGCAAAGTATTTTCAACTGCAGAATAAAGAAGAATGATGACTCTTCAAGGTGGAGAATATTTTTCTGTTGAACAGTAGCAAATGCAAGAAGCATGAATCAAAGTACATATTAGGGTTTCTCTTCAGGTGGTGGGTAGTTATTCATCAACGGACTTGAGTTTTCCAAGTGTCTTCTTCTGATGTGTATTTAGGGTTTCTTTCTCCTTAAGTGCAAATTTTTGATTCATTGTGAGGAGTTAGTTGTTTTGTAATTAGTCAAGGAGAATATTTTAAGGTGAATACAAAGCATTTCAAGAATTTTTCTTAGGTTGGAGTCTATCAATACATATGTATTTTTGATAAGCAATACTAGCAAAGTAATACTGAATGGTGAAAATTCATAGCCATTTTCTCTCCTATGTGCTTGTTTTATAAGTTATGAATAAATATAATCAATGATTTTTTTGTTCATGATCTCCATTGGTTTCTAGTGGGTGTGTGGTTTTGTTCTTTCCCATTAATTCAAGGAATTAATATAAATGCTTGAATGAAGTTGTAGATTCATGTGAATTAAGTGTTAGGATTTTGATAAGAAGTTGTGGTGGAGAATAAAATGTTGATGTATTGGAATGCAATAATATCAAAGCTTAGATGATGTTGTGTTAAAATGTTATTGTGTATGTGCAGGATCATCATGGAAAAAACAGGTCCTTAAGTGGCAAAAAATTTAGAAAAATCATAGTTAAGCAACTTGACGTAAAAATTTGAATAAGTTATCTATATTATTTCAAAAATATGTAAGAATAAAATCTATAGAAAATTGAATGTAGTTTCTAAACTACTAGGTTTGTTTAAAAAATCTATTTGCTGAAAAAATTTGAATCACAAATGAGTACTTAAATTTTAGGGAAAATAAGTAGGTGTCTATCCTACCACTCTAAACCAAATAAAATGATAATATTTTTTATAATATTTTAGATATAAGTAGAGGACTCATGTACCCAATGTGTGCATATTTTTTTGTAATTTTTTCCAAGTAAATAATTATGATTTTTTTATTACAACTTTTAAAAAATATAAAAAACTCGTATGTCTGACCACCTTAACTTGGTCAAAACTTTATTAAATTCATTTTTTTTTTTAATCCTATATTATGTGAAGCATAGAATGTGATGCATGTATTGGATTCAAAAAATGTGATACTATTTGAAAGCTATAGATGTTTTTCAATCAACCTATCAATCAGTACTTTAGTCATAATTCAAATAGAAAATAAATAATAATTACTTATTAAATTCAAAGTAAGGCATAATTTGTATTGGTGGAAAGCTGAGAATCTCCTTTAAAAACCCTTTTCATTTCATCAATTTTGGGTAAAAAAAAAGTCATCAACCACATACCCATCATATTGCCACTTTTTGGCCCATCATGATCCTGCACATACCCTATCAGGTTGTATAGGTGTTGAAGTTGGCTTCGTTCCAAGGATGAGGCACTAATCTAAGTATGTTATTTATGTTACATTTAGTTGATTAATTCAGCAACAAATCACAAATATAAATCAATTTACTTATCAATCTTAGTTTTTCTATGTGTGAAATTTAATGCTATACATATCTCATGTTTGAATTAGACACTGCCTTGAAGGTCAACTAAACCTTTAGGGTATTGTGTCTTTTAAACAATTTGAGGAGAACCATCTATTTACAATGTATTTGATACTTTGACACACAAGTATCTATAAATATATTGTTGGGATTACCCTCCCATGTTTAACAGAGCCTGAAGTGCAAGGGAGAAAAGGTTACAAGTCAAGCTCTCATTCGTTGGCCACTGACCTTAAGGTTTCTTGAGCATAAGGGTTGGCTATCCTTTAGAGGAATTTAAGGTTCTACTGGAAAAATAACCAACAGTGGATTTTTCTTGTCTATCAGACAAAAAAAGGTCTTTTGATGGAGGACTATATTTCTACAACTAGGTGGGAGTCTTTATTGAGCTATGGCATGCAAGATTCAACTCTATGGAGGAACTGTCCTCTAGGGTTCCTATTTGGGTGTGTCTCCCACATTTTGTTTTGGATTTTTGGATAAGAGACATTTTGTAGATGGTTTCCCTAGTACTTGGGAAGCTTATTGGCCTTTCACAATAAACTCTAAATAAAGCAATTTTCTTGACTTTAATTAATTTGGAGCACACTTAAATCAATTAGATAATAATCTAGCAGACATGAACATGAAAGCACATAAAAAAACCTTTCACAATGAATACTAGAATTTACGTGGAAACCTAAGAAGGGAAAAACCACAGAGAATGCTAATTCTCAATTATAAAACACTAGTTAAGATGACACCGGTTAAGGTGATTTTTACAAGGGTTCACTGCCAAATCGCTCACTGCAAGTAAGGTTCACTGTCGGTGGGCTCACTGCTCACTTATTACAACCAAAGATAGAAAGGCTCACTGCCTACAGAAAAGGGCTCACTTCCAAAAGAATGATGAAAGGGAATCCACCACTGAAATAATTGTCACCAACAATGACACCAGATAGAATCTCACTATTTTCTGCCTCCGGTTGTATACTTTTGCACACTTCAATATGTCTAGATTTTTAGATTCTCATTCATCACACTTTCTTTCATCAAACATAATCAACTTCTACTTATACCATTCCATGCTTCCATAAACTCCTAAGTCGGCCAAAAAAAATTGCTTCATAATCTCCTAAGTTGTCCAAACACAATTAGAATTAGGTCACCACAAGATATTTCCATGGTGGAAGGGAATGAAATATGGACTAATCAAAATGTCCTCACTCAAGTCAACACACTACCATGATATCTAAAACCAAGGAATAGAATATACATGTTATAATGTAAATAATGTGCCAGAGCACGTTTAGCCAATTTCTAGATCGGTTTAGACCCATAAGAGTGTATCTAATTATGTTGCAAAATGAATGAAATCAGGACAAGCACGATCAAAGATAGATCATTACAACACAACATATGGAACACACCAATCCAAATCAACAAAGCATCAAAACCAAACCTTAATCAAGATATGTTAACATCAATGACAACAATCAATATCATCACATTCCAACACATCCTCCTATTATGTCATCTCACCCTCATCTGTAGGCTTTATGTAGGATTTTTCCTGATGTTGGTTGGTGTAAGGTAGCTAATTTCAAGTCTTCTCATGTTCTTGATTAGGTTACTATGTACAGGTGGAAGGACCCTCATGAGTGGCCTTTGAGAGGATCGATGGAGGATTTCCAAGAATTGGCTACTATTTTACTTGGAAGGGTTTGTAACTCTTTTCTGGGGAGGGATGTGCTTTCTTGAGGACCTAACCCAAAAGAAAAATTATTGGTTGCGTTAGGCTATCAGGTGTTGGACAAGAATTTTTTTTGGTGTGTTAGGGTCCCTTGGTGGAAACAAATTTGGAATAAGTTTTCTTAGCTGAAGTGTAACTTCTTCTCTTGGCTAGTGGTAAGAAATAAGTCCCTCACTTGGGAGAATCTTTTGAAGAGAGAATTTCAAGGCCCTTCTATGTGTGTCATGTGCTATTGCAATGAGGGAAGTGCTTCTCATTTATTTTTTCAGTGTCCTTGGGTTTGAATGATTTTGCATTCCTGGTGAGGATCCTTGAACTTGCCATGCAGACATGCCTCCTATTTGGCTGACTTCTAGGATGATTTAGGAATCTTCTAGCTAAGACCTCTTTCCTTCAAATTGCTTGGAAAATTAGTCCCAAAATGATTATTTGGAATATCTGGCTAGAATGAATCATAGGATTTTTCTAGATAAGAAGGTTCAAGTGCATCAACTTTGGTTGAGAATCTTGGGAGTTCTTCAAGAGACTCTTGCAACTAGGTGCAATTTTTCTGGATCTATGGACCAAGGTGATATGAGTATGTCATAGGTTTTGGGGATTTCTACTTGTGATAAGAGTGGCCCCCAACCTAGGTCAAGGTGGTCTGCTAGAGGGAAGATCTAGAGATGTGGATTTTGGACCCCTCCTCCTCTTGGGGTGTTGAAAATCAACATTGATGGGTCTTCTAGAGGAAATCCTTGGCATGCTGGGGTTAGGCGAATTGACAGAGATAGTTCAAGGGCGATGGAGTTCTTTTCAACTTATAAAGGGCTATAAACCAATAAATTTATAGAGGATTTGTTTATTATTTTGGCTTTGAAGCTCGAGCTTGTGCCCTTATTTGGAGAAACATAATCTATGAATCAGATTCCTAGATTGTAATTGATTTATTGAATAAGCATCAATTGGATGGTTTGCATTGGCAACTGGCCTTGGTGGTTAAGCAAATCATTTCATTGGGTGGGATTTTGGACTCTATCACCTTTTTCCATATCCCACGGGATTGGAATAAGGTGGTTGATGGCTTAGCTAAATGGGAATTTGAGTGGATGGAAACCTTGAATATGGAGGATTGGGGAAGTCTTCTAGAAGACCTCTCCCACTTGCTAGAGGATTTGGTTATGGAGGATATGGGATGTTTCTTAGGGTTTCTTGATGGATTTGTTGTGATTCTTTGACCCATGGTGGGTCTATTTTGTTTTTCTACTTTGTTCTATTTTTTTGGATTAATACAAATTTAATGATCCCCCTTTTTATTAAAAAAATAAAAATTATAATGATTATTTATATATAAAATTTGTTATTTATAAATTTTAAATTAAATATAATACTTTATATTTATAATGTAAATGTATTATTAATATATAAATTAATTGAATTAATTATTTATAAATGTATTATTTAAAAATATTTATTAATATTTTCATATTAACTACCTTTCATATAATCTAAGCTTAACCTAAGATTTCTACGTTCATGAGTTAGTTCTGTTGAACACTCAGAATATTGAGAGGGGCATGAATCAGTATTCTTTTAAACCATTTAAACATTTAGGCATGCAACATATAAATTATTTAATTTTTACTAATGAGGAAAACATGCAAATATCCAACAACATCACATAACACATGAACACCAAGATTTTTTTGTGGAAAACCAAAAATGGGAAAAACCACAGTAAGGATTAGCTCACAATATATTATAACTAGTTATAGTATACTATAGAAGCTTTCACTATAGGTGGACTCATTGTCCAAGTGGATTCACTACCCATTGAGAAATAAGAGATGGAAGAGAGTGTGGCTCACTAACCAAATTTTAACTTTTATAGTTGCATCTATCATATGCCAGAAATATAGTTCCAATGAAGCTCAAAATATAAACTCAAAACTCTCCATACAAATTTGAATCAACACTCTGATTTTCTCTACATTCACACTAAATTTGCACAATACACATTCACTAACTCTTATCACATGTCACATATTATTAAACCTTCAAAATAATCTTATATTTATATCCAAATCATTCGCAAACACTTAGAACATCAATTAGGTTGGCCTAATCAGATGTACCATTCAAAATATGCAAAATATGACTTGTCAGCTCAAATTCAAAATCTTTCACTTGATCGCCATAAACCAAGGCTTGTAATATATCAAGTAGGTCAGCATGGACCTATAATATCTCCCACATAACCTTTTAATACTTAATTGATCTTCATGTACCTTCAAACTTATTAGTTCAGCACCACATAAGACCTAATTTCAAAATTTACCAACTATACATCCACTTTTGAACACACAAACCTCCAAACACCATACCAACTAGAATGCATGCTCATCTAACATCTGTAAACATCTCCTCAAATTTGTAGAGAAAAAATCCAATCCATGGAGAAGTGTAGATTCTCCAAATCATATGACACAAAAATAGAAAATACCTATAACTGTCAAGCCAAACTTCTTTTACTCATAACTTTCACACCAAGAGCCAAACCAAGGTGAAACTTTGGAATTACATACTTCTACCAACCAAAAACATTATACTAGAACCACAAAGGAAAAACTTCAATATCAAACCAATGCAAACCCAATTATTGAATCCCATGTACATAGAATCACTGGAATTGTTAGTGAATTTCCAACATAATTGTCTTCACTAGATCAAACCTTCTTGAAAAATTTCCTTACACAAACATCCTAAGGGATGTCTATGCCACCCAAATCTTTCTAGACAATGATCTTCTTACTTGGGTACGATGTTGAAATCAATGATAACATTGTAATGTATAACTCTATGTACCTTGTGCTCATCCCACATGCTCATGTTTCCAACAATAGCATCGATGAAAAAATCCTAATCTTTCAATAATCTCCCCCTTTGTCATTGATGGCAACATGCCACAATTATCTCCAAAATTACTCTCCCTCTGACAAATATTTTCATATATACAAACTAATAATTGAAGTAAATCCCCCTAAGAATGTTATGCACCAAAATCATATCAAATTTTTTTACTGAAACACTCTGTATATTTTCCACATATATACACTAAAGTTTGAAACAATAAATTTAAAAATGCATAAAAAAAGTAGAAATACACTCAACCAAAGGAGGTTGATTCTTTGAGCCTCTCAACATGGGCTTTCCAAACTGATTTTCCCTCTTCCTAGATCTTCTTCTCTATGCCAAGCATCCTGCATTGGGTCTCTAAATCCATTAGGCAATTTTCTCCTTCTTCTAGAGTGTTGGGTACTACATTGATCTTGGTATCCTTCTTAGCACTCTTTAGGGCACTAGCAACTAATGTGAACTTTGAGTTTACCAAGTCCCTAATGTTCCCAAACAACATAATTATCTTCTCTTTCTATCCTTGCAGTTGGAAGTATTTCTCATGCAAGTCCTCAATCTCTGATCTTATGCTTCCATCTAGATCATGTGCAGGATCATATGCAATTGAAGATCTATCTTTCTAGGACTCAATTGAGTCCATTTCATCTTTGATGCTCCTTGTGGCTCCGATGCACTTCATACAAAACTAAAATAGGGCCTTTTCTTCATCCACACAATCTTGTGCACCCTTGAGGTTTTCTTGAAAATTATTGTGTGCAAGGGCACACCTCTCAGTTATCTTCATCATCTTCTTGTTACCTATCTTCTTTTCGACCTCATTTTTAATTTTTCCTTTAAGACCAGAAGCATATTCTTTGAAATAATCAATTAAAAATTTCCATACCCGAGAGTGAGTTGTCAATTATTGCATCATGTATGGCCTCTTGAAGAGCCTTTACTGCTTCATCCATTAGTTCTCCACTCTTTTGATGAGTCTCTTTTATTTCCTTTCTAGAAGATTCATGAAATACATCTCCTAAATGAAGCATGCGAAGGGGGGAAATATTATCAAGGTCCACATTCCCCTATTGCATAGGTAACTATAGCAATTAAGCTGATACACCAAGCTTGAAATTGAGTTGCATGCTTAGTAAGTTCTTCAAAGAATATCCTAAGGTTCCAAAGGATTCAGTAGTAGTCTTCACACACTCCATAGTCTTTTCCTTCTTACCAAAGCTTACTTATGTTTCTACTTCTATCTTTGCTTCTCTGGATGCATCTTCATTCTTTTCCTTATCATCCTTATAATTTTCATGGTCATATTTCTTTTCTACATCATCACTCTCCTTTTCAACATCAATATTTGCATTATATTCAACAACAAGTTGATCTGTATTATCTTCAAATACCGAAGGATGAATATCCTCCTTTGCAATTTCTTCTCCAATCATGACTTCCTCAACATTCTTCTCTATTTCTTCATATTCCTTTGTTATTTCTTCCACTTATAGAAAAATAATATCCTAAGCATATCCTTCATCTGTTACATGCTCATGTTGAGCATGCCAATACTTGGTGCTTCTTCTCATGTATTAACTTTCAGAGAAGTATCTTCTTTTCTTTAAGAATTCATTCCATATCTTTGTGCTATATTTGTTACCTTATCCACTATCTCCTTCGAGAGCCTTTCAATCTCATTTTTGTCTCTTCCCATAAGGGTAGTCACCCTTTGCTTTGTCCTAAATTATTTTCTATACAACTTAGCCAATGTGGCTTTATTTTCCTTTGAGAGAGGAGCACCATTCTTTCCAATACATATGTTTTCATTTTAGCCTCTTCTTCTATTTCTTCTTACCTTCTCTCCAACAAGACATTCCATAGCTCTGTAGGATTTTTTTTTTCAATGCTCTTCATGTCAACTTGTAAAAAAACAATATACTTAATGATAAATTTTACAATAGTATCCTTATCTTCCTCATCATCTTCATTACATAATGTCATAATCTCTACTAACATTCCATGTTGTACAATACCATTACAGAGTGCCTCAACTTTCATAAGGTTGTGGGCTCTTACCAAAGGTTTTTTCTTTTTCTTTTTTCTTTTCATCTAGAGTCTTCTTCTTGCTATCCTATTCCTTCTTTTCTCTCACTTCTACTCTGAAGCCTTCCTTTTCTTTTTAAACCTTAGCTTCTTCATTAGTATCAATAACATCAATTTTTTGTTTATTTGAACTTTCTACACTTTGTGAAGAATCACTTTTTATTTTACGAACTTATTTGTGTTCTTCTTCTTCTTCTTCTTCTTCCTCTTCAATATTGACACTTATGGTCTTTTCTCTTACTTCCTTTTGTTTTGTTCTATAGGGGGTGTTACTAAAGTACTCTTCTTCTTCTTAGGCCTTGTACTTTGCACAATCGTAGGAGACTTCTCCTTCATTGGAGGACTTTCAATTTCTTCTCTTTTATCCTATAGGGGTCTTAGTCCTAGAGTACTTTTGAATAGTAGGAGGGGTGGTAGATATTCTACCAGATCTTCTTGTACTTGATGACCTTCCTAGAGCTCCAACCATTACTCTTAGTTGTTCCACTTTCTCTTTTGTGAAGCTCATGTCCTCTACAAACTATGCAAAAATATTTTCAACCTTCTTCTTTATTATTGGTTTCCTTTTCTCCATATGCACCTCCATCGATTTTTCTTTATAGGTTGCATATCTTCCATCTGTGGTGTACTTAGGTTTTCTAAGCATGTAGCCCACAAATTTAGTAATTTATTGCTTAGTAATCTCATATCCCATTTATGGGATCGATACTATTCTTGGTTCTACTACTTGTATGATGCACTCATCTGTTGATACCAATAATATGATTTCATCCTTGTACTTTTCCACCAGTTTTTTAGGGATCCTTTCTCTTTCATGCATACTCTTCAAAAATAATACAAAGAAAAGCCTCAAGAGCCCCATATTGTGTCTTTGCATCACCAAGACCTCTTAGAAAATCTCTAATATGATGAACAATAGATCTACCTTTCTACCATACTTCACTTTTAGTCCCGGGGAGTTCTCTTAAGAAATATAAAAGTAATCATACAACCAAAGTACCATACTTGAATGAATCTTTCTTCTCTTTTCTTTGCTTCAAATTCTCCATTAATTGTTGTCTCAATAGTTCACATAGATCATAATCACCTCCTTTTACCAACATTTCATATGAAAGATTAATGGTGATGGTAGATACAAAGTTTCTCTTTTTGTAAAGTGAACAATGGGGAAAAGGTTGAATGCTTTATGGCCTAGGTCATAGAACACCACTCCTTCCCAATTGTCATTCAAGAATGTCCTAAGATCCCAAATTTGATTGACAGTCAACCCAAACCTGAGTCAATTCTCAACAAGGAAGACCTAGGAGGGGTTCTTTTAGGCTTTGAAGGGCTCACCACCAAGAAAAAAGCTTGGAAAAGACAACTTAACATTCAACTCACAAAACCTAGTAATGTAAGCCAAATAATGAGTGCAAATGAAAAAAATAGGTAACAAAAAGTGAGGATGTGTCTACATGGGAATTCTGGAAATGTGATGAGGATTCTAGAAATGTAAAAAAGTTGTCAAAATATGCTAGGGAGGACTAAGACACCCTTACTATTGTCTTAGTCCCGTTGCTTTTTTTTGGGGGAAATGTGAAATCTTCATATGTCAGAACATAATCCAAAAGAGTCTTTGCGAAATAACCTTGGGATAAATAAGATGTTCTTATTGTTGTCTTGGCCCTGATCTGAATTTCTGCAATTTCTGAAGGTGATCCTGAGGTTCACTGTCTGCACTTCCTTCTTCACCAAGTCTCTAGATCTAAACTTCTAAATAACCTACAAAACAAAGGAAATTTGGTTGATTTTTAATGGGGGTTTTCCTTCGTCAAACCCCTTGTTTGGTAATTAAACCTTGATGAAAATGCATATATCTGAAAATGAAAATGTGTGTAAGCCCTAGTCTTAAGGGTTTCTAAGATTATGCAAGCTAGGACATGGAGAAACCCTATTCAAATGTGTTAGAATATAATTCATAAGATGAAAATGAAAATTACCTACAAAGGAGATTTCTAATTACCCTAATAAGCCACAAACATGAAATATACCTTCCTTAGGTAGAAAATAGAACAACAATGGAAGATGGAATCACTCAAGAAACAAGTCCTTAGGCTTGGAAGTATGGCTAGTTGCATCTCCAAACCTGGAATATCTCATGATCCTCCATAGGCATCCATCATTAGTCTTTGGAAAAGCTAGATCTTGACTTGAAAATGGACTTGAAAAACCTACAAAAACATAATAGAAGGCTGCTCCAAGACTTTAATTCCTTGCTTCTTGAAGCTCTCCTTCAAACTTGCTTCAAAACTTGCTTGAACACTTATCTCAACTTTCTTCAACTTAGGTGAAAATGGGTGTGAATCTTACTTTTATAGGAAATCATATCTAATAACCTGATTATCAGATCCAAAAGGCCAACAAAATGCCAAATTAAATCAAATATTTTCATTTCCCCCTCTTAATTCCCAAAAATAGAGCCCTAAGGACTAAGACATCCTAGGTGGCATCTTGGTCCCACCAGGCTTATTTTGAAATTTTAAAAGGTGGGTTGCCAAGATTAAAGGTTTTTTGTGGATTTTGGTCAGGTTTACAGTTGAAATATGCCTCGGGATGCACCAAAACGACTCTTAGGGGCCCATAATAAGTGACCTAAAGGAAATTTAATGCAAGGGGTGCTAAAATAGGTCCAAATTAAGTGTGAAAATATAAAGGTATGCATTTTTATACACTACATTTAGCCCCCACTTTAGTGCCCATGCGACACTACATGCATATGCAAACTAAAGTACTTCAAAAAGAAACTTTATAAAAGGATACTCATATGGATTCATTAGGGAGAATGAAGCCCCCACTATAGTTACTAGAAAAAACACAATTTCAAGAACTACATCCTACATCATAGATTCATTAGTAGCTCAAAAATAATCCTCTTATCTAACTTACCTAGAAAATTAAATTTGTGGGTGGATATATGCCCCCTTGATTTTGATTGCTTTATAGAGGTGGAATCAAGATAGCAATCCAACCACATGGAACTGCACAAGTCTATCATAGGGCATTTCCAAGTACCATGCCACTAGGTGATAGACATTTGATGAGAATGAGAGTGGAACCTCGATTCCAATGCAACATATGGCATCAAAAACAAAGTTTGCTAGCTCGTAATATGTTAGTGTGAATAAAAATCCTTTCTTTTCTTTTTAACAATAAGTGACCTAGGTATGCATGCATATAAAGATAAAGGAAAGGTAATTCATATTCATTTTATCTTTTACCTTTCTTGCAGAGTGAGCTTGGAGTAGAGTGAGCCATAATACTGAGTAGACACTCATCCACACATTTGCAGATCGAGCTACTATGGGAGGCAGTTGCACGGGATGAGCTACAACCTACAGTGAATGGATTTTTCCTTCTTTGTACTTTTATTTAATCAAATTTTTATGTTTTTATGAAATTTTTAGATGAATTTAGAGTCTAGGGAGGGATTTTCTTTCATTTTTCTAGATTGTTGCAAAGTGTCCCACTTTGTTGCTAAGTGTCCCAATTAAGGAATTGTAGACGTACAATTTTGATCACTTCCATATGATCAAACGCATCTCCTTATTCATCCAGTTGCTCATCCCCTTGTCAATATTAATTAAGCCAATTGTTTAATTAATACCTTGCATCTTGCACAAAGGTCCTAAAGTATTCAATTTGATACCTTTCCCCTCTTTCTCCTCTAAATTGAATAAATATGCCCTTTTATTTAATTTAGTCATATTCCCCTTTTGAATTAAAATTCATTTTTTAATTCATCTTTTCTCTCTCATGGTCACATCCTCCAACTTTTGCAAGTTGGTCCCTAATCCATTTTAATTATTTTCATTTTCTTCTAATTAACCAGGGTTAGCATGTGCACACCCTTAATCATCATTAAGGTCACATCCTCCATAATTTCCCACTTGCCTCTAATCAGTCATTAGTCCATCTAACTGAGTACTTGCACAACCTTCATCATTTGATTAGCCTAACCTAATCCTCATCCTATTTATGGCACATGTCCTTGAGTCAACCTTATTAAAGGCTTTCTCCTTTTGGACAAGGCATCCCCCTTCCCCATGTGAATTTTTAATTCACCTTTTAATCCCCCAAGGCACCCAAAAGGAATTTTTAATTCATTACAAAATTCCTCCCAAATGTCCTCCTATTCATTTCTTTATTCTTTCTCTCATCCCCATGGGGAATATTTGGGAATTTTTAATTTTATCACATGTCCTCTCACCCACATGGGGACAAGGACCTCCTTTATGAGGAGATCTTGTCCAATCCCAAGGTACTTTGTACCCCTCTCCATGTCATGTCCTCCTTCCACCTCATGTCCACTTCACCTTTTAGGGCTATCTCACCTGCCACATGTCAAGATGTGAGGGCATGTGAGTTTTCAATTCACCTTAGCCCTACATCTTGATATTTGGTGGATCAATCTCAATCGTCCATTTCCCCTAAGATTTCCCAAAAATCCTATAAATACCCCCTCTTTTCTCTCATTTTAGAGAGATCATTTGTGCTAGCTAAACTCTTGCAGTTTTGTTTCTCAACCCATACTTAGCCTTTTTCATGCTTTCATCCATTTGCACTCATCCTCACAACATCTTTTAGCTTGCATCTACTTGCCATCCAAGGAGCATACACATCCAAGATCGAAGGGCCAACCAAAGGATCAACTTAACGCAAGGTATAAAGTTCCATTTCGTTGCTTTGTCTTGCATTGTTTCCAACTTAGGCTAATCTTGAGGTGTAGGTTGTTTTAAGTTGTTTATTTGCACTCTTTTAGTTGTTGCTTGATTTCTAACGCTCTATTTCGACCTATCACATTTCTGACACGCCCGGTGGGACCCACAAACGGGTCTATTTTCTTCACGTTTGCTATTTTTTGCATTTTTCAAGGTCCAGGTTGTAGAGTGGCAGATTGGTCCTGACAGAGTGGCGGATCTATCCAGAGGTGGCGGACTGGGCCTAACAGAGTGGTGGATCTGTCCTGCAGTGGCGGACCTGTCCTGACAGGGTGGCAGATTTGTCCTCCAGTGGCAGACCTGTCCTGCTGTGGCGGACTTGTCCTATAGTGGCGGACTGGGCCTAACAGAGTGGCAGATTGGTCCTAACAGAGTGGCAGATCTGTCCTTGCAGAGTGGCGGACCTGTCCTCCAGAAGGTAAAAAGTTCAAGTTTTTTCTGATTGTCTTTTGGTAAAATAGGAACATAGTTTAATTAAAGGGTGTCAATAAACCTTGTTTGGCGTGTTTGGGAAGGCTATTTGACGTATCCAATCCCCTTGCACCATTTGGTGATCCTGGGTGATGAGAAATCGTAGCTTTCCAAGTCCTTTTGAGTCACCCTTTTTCACTTTCTTAGTGGGACCTGCTTGGGGATTTCATCACCCCAAGGGACGATTCCAACCACGCGTACCGATGGGGTATATAAAGGGGGGAGAGCGAAAGTTGTACCCCAATCCAACCACGTTGTAATTGGCGAAGCGTCGGGATGACATGAAGAGTTGGTCCGAGCCTCTAGTATCTCGCTAAGGTTCTCGACTCATGCTTGTAACAGGTTGGTGTTCACGGTTTGGGCCTCATGTACCAGGTGTATATCGAGGACTCCTTAGCAGCCATGTGCATCCTAGAGTAGAAGACTTTGTTGACCATACCCATTTCTACTAATCTTAGGGTTGTGCTGCTTGAATTGTCTTTCTTGTGCAAAAACTAGTGATTATCAATTTGGCCAAGTCTTTTTATGATTGCTACAATTTGGGTCCTTTGCCTTTTCCATCCATCAAAAAACCAAGCTTAAGCTTATCCTTTGGCAGACTTAACCTTATCTTTTAGCAAACCTATCCTCGTGCTGTGGCGAACCTGTCCTTGTGCTGTGGTAGATCTGTCCTAGTGCAGTGGCGGATCTGTCCTAGTCCAGTGGCGGATCTATCCTAGTACAGTGGTGGATCTATCTTTTTGTAGTGGCGGATCTGTCCCAGTTCAGTGGCGGACCTGTCCTAGTGCAGTGGCGGATCTGTCCAAACACAGTGGCAGACCTATCCTTTTGCAGTGGCAGACGTGTCCCTTTGACCATCCTATACCATCATTTGGCATTCATTGTCCCTCTATTTTGAACACCGAAATGATCATTTAGTGTCCAAAACAAACATCTAAACGTCTGTTCTGAACCCCCATCCCTTCGTTCTAAGGGTCATTTGTCTTGAATAGTCTTTTGCTTGTTTTGAGAGCCATTCATCTACCTTGAGACACTCCCCATCCGTCCTAAACATGCTTTCATCTCTGATCTCTGTTATTCCATATAAATCTCGTTGGAGTCGCCATCCAAGTTGACCTAGGTATTCATCCCTAATCACAATCATCATAGCTGGCTTAGGATTGCTATCTGTCTTAGGTCAGTTATCCTTTTCGACCCAATCAATCCGCTTCTATCTAAAGTTGGATCCGGTGTCGTTATCATACATCCTCCTTTCAATCAATACCTAGTGTTACCAAGGATCCTTCTTAAACTCGGTTGTGGATCTCGGTCTTCATCTTATCTATCATCACATCAATCCTAATCATCAGATCGAACTGATCCCCACATCATCAAACCTATTCGGACCAATACCCAAAATCTAGGTTAATCCAGTATCTACCAATCAATCCAATCCAATTCCATCGAGCCAATCCACGTCGACATAATCAATCATCGTCAACTAATCTTTCATCAAAATCAAATCAATCCTTCATCATCAAGGTCTTTCTAATATCTTGATCCCTCTCACCATCTTGCATGCCTGTTCAGACTCGATCGCAAGCAAAGAAAATGGCCGACCAACAAGCCCTGAATGCCCAATCAAACAATCCTCAAGATCCCAATAACACAATGAACATCCCCCACGATCCCCACAATGGTACCTCATCACAATCCAATGTGGATGGTCAAAACACGTCACCACCTGGGGAAGAAAACATGGCTGACCAACCTGAGCTCACATTTGAGGAACATTTTAGCAACCCTGTTAATTCCCAAATGACAGAACGCCTTCTCGAAAGACATGGTGACCAAATCTTGGCTCAGTTGATTGACAAAGGTGTCAAACTGCCGTCAAGTGTTGACTTATCCAAGTATGGCACCTCTACAACCAATGTGTCCCAACGTTTACATGACATCCCCAGTAGCTTGTATGTCCCCAACGTTCCTTCCGTAGAAGGTTGGCATCAACCTGAATTCGGCAACGTTGTCCTATATCCCATTGGCAATCCCACACATCCTGCCATCTCGGTTACAGGAACACCCCAAATCGTCGATCCCAATGATCCTTTTGCCTATGGCATGCCGCAAAACGTCCCACAACAGCAACCATTAATGCTACCAGCACCACCCCTCTCGAACTCGCTTCCTGTCAACATTGGGGGCAACCCCTTCACCGCATTACCCCCACCTCCTGGGACAAACAATCTGTCACCATCGTCATTTGTACCTCAACAACCACCTCAATCCAACATTCCTCCTCCATCATCATTCAACCCTCCACCATCATCCCAATCCAACATCCCTCCTCCATCATCATTCAATCCTCCCCCATCATCCCAATCCAACATTCCTCCACCATCATCGTTTGTACCTCAACAGCCGCCCCAATCCAACATTCCTCCACCATCGTCATTCGTATCCCAACAACCTCCCCAATCCTACGCTCCCACTAGTGCTCAACAACCTCCCTCACACAACATCTCAATCGCACCTCCACCTCAACAACAACCATTGGTTAATCCCCTATTCTCAGCACAACCATCACAACACCAACTACAAGGAAATCAACCTCGGCCTTCAGCCTCGACCATATCTCCATTCCTTGCATCCATTTTACGCCCGCAAGTGCAACCACCACAGAACATCCCATCTCGCCCATCACAGCCACCAACTATGCATCAACAACAATATCAACAACCACCCCATCATTACAAATATTACAACCAGCCCCAATATCAACAACAACAACCCTCCTATGGGGCATCGCAATAGTCATATCATCACCCCCAATATCTGCAAGCTAATCAACAACACCTTCTCCCGACTTCCCAATAGTACGCCACCCATAACTACCAGACCCATCCATATTCCACCTCACAACAACAACCTCTTTATCAGCAAGGTCCATTGGCGTATCAACAAGGGCTACCACCTCCTCATCCATATGCCCATCTCCAAACATCCTCTCAGAATCCACAATCATCCTACCATCAATACCCGTCTGACACACCAGCTAATGCGGACATCCTAGAAATCAAAGCCGCACTAAAAGATCTCCAGGCAGGGACTAGCAAACAATCGTTCAAGTTTGAAGATCTATGCCCATATCCGTATGATCCCTCCATCTCATTGATTCCCTTCCCCAAACATTTTGAGATGCCAAAATTTGACAAATATAAGGGGAACAGAGATCCTAAGGCCCACCTACGGGAGTTTTACTCCCAGTGTCAAGAAGTGATCCACAATGACAACTATCTCTTGTGTCTATTCCCCCGAAGTCTAGGAAGCGACGCACTAGGGTGGTTCATGACCCTCGAAAAGGGATCTATAAAATCTTTTGCGGACTTGTCAGAAAGGTTTGTCTCCTACTTCTCCTTCAACCTGGAGAAGGATACGGATACCCTGGATCTCCTCAAAGAGAAACAACGTGAAGGGGAAACCTTTACTAGCTACCTCCAAAGGTGGCGTGCCCTAGCAAGCCGAATGAAAACCCCTTTGAAAGAGAAGGATATGGTCACCCTTTTGTGGAGAACTCTCATCCTGACATGGCCCACAACTTTCGATTACATTGTGTCACCACTTTCGCGGAGGTAGTGGAGAAAGGACCCATCCTTGAGTGTGCCCTTGTTGCCAAGGGGCACATCAAAATATATAACCAAGATAGGGAAAGGACATTCAACG
>VDFB02392986.1:0-13056 GCA_007258455.2 Sequoia sempervirens | reverse complement strand
CATTCTTTTTGCACAAATTTCAAGACTAAATCAGAATGGTACGACCCTCTTAAAGGGGCGATTTTGCTAGATAAAATCAGAAACTGCAAATAAAAATCCACAAATTTGCAAGATGGGTCACCCCAAGTAGACAAGATGATATGATGAACACCCAGAACAATATCTTTTTGTATTTTTGATTTATGAATGAAAACTGCCTACAGCTATGCAACATCAGCAACTCTGAAACATGACAAAATGCTTGAATAACATCTACCAAAGCAATGAAACTCAACTACAATGCAAAACAACCCAACTACAAGCTAACCTCTCAACTAGTTGCTATCTTTCAAGCAAGAAGATGAGCCAATGCTAGGAGGTGTGCTTTCCTCAAAGCGAGTGCCTGAAGACAATTCAGCAGCATAACGGTGTAGTAGAAAAAGATCCCAAATGAAGAGCTATGGCCTGAATATATAGACATGAAGAGAACCATCTAGAAGCTTCAAGAAGGGCGCCCAAAACCCTAATTTTGAATTCAACATTTCCCTCCAAAAGATGGCGTCCTTTTTCACTTACTGAAATATTTCACTTTTTTAAAATAAAAGTCAATCACCTTAAGTGGGCGTCCATTTCTCTTAGCTCAATATTTGACTTTTAAAACATAATTTATCTCCATGACGCCTTGACCTTTTAAGTCCTCTTTTAAAAACAACATGAAGTTGTACTGCTAGGTAAAGGGGTGCTATAATATTAAAATATAATATTATAATGAAAAATACTTATCTCTCCAAGAAAAATGTATCCAAGGCCAAAAATTGAAGTGCCAGCTAAACCAACTAAAGAAGAAGACCAATTGAACTAACCCCGCCATTCATCGCTAAAAAATAGAATTTACTAAAATATAAATTCTGAAGTTGCTCGAATGCCAACCTAATACCATCATGGGGTTCAAAAAACCTGTGAAGAATCTTTCGCAATCGTAATTCCAAACTTCAAGGCAACAACCTCCTAAACAGAGAAACCCTACTTTCATCCAATTTAGCTCACGGGTTCCTAATAGGCCACCCTGGCCAACAAACGATCACATCCGGTAGGGACATTATACGAAGAGAATCTGATTGGGATACAAACTCTGAAAGATGTCTTGTGATAGTGGCAACCCCGGTTTGTATTTCGCCACTTGAGGTATAACTAGAATTTTTTGTGTTTTGTAATAAAACTCTCCATTTTAGAGGAGTGACTTGTCTACAGAGTATGTCACAGCACATCTCAGCCAAGTCAAGGGATCACTTTACCTTCGGAAAGAACATCTTACAGGATTTTAAGCAGAAGAGTTGTTGCCGTAACAACTAACACCTCTGGAGTATAAGTTGGTACGGACAGCTATGCACACTACGCAATGAGTGCTCTTCAAATTAAGAGGGGAAGCTCCCTCGTTGTGCTTAAAAAAAATGTTTGGAAAGGGAAAAGTAATCTAAACTATCTCCTGTCTTTCTATCTCAGCCGTAGAGGTACAAGGCTTTCAAGAAAACTCTATACGTTGCAGCTAAGTATTTTCTGGTTTCTCAGATCACTAACTACAACTAGGCTAATTCCTTAAATCTATCCAGTTTCCTCAAGAAAAAAGACCATGAGAAAATGGAGCAAGGATGGCTATCTGACGATAAACAAGTATAGATTCTCAACTTGAAGGCAAGGTGGCACATCTATCAGCTCAATCTAAACAAGTTTATTGGAAACAACAATATACGATAAACCAAGTTCAGATTCTCAACTTGAAGGCAAGGTGGCACATCTATCAGCTCAATTTGAATAAGTTTATTATTCACACACATCACACGATAACCAAGTTCAGATTCTCAACTTGAAAGCAAGGTGGCACAACTATCAGCTCAATCTGGACAAGTTTATTGACCACAAAACAGATTTGATCTAACTAAGGAAAGAATTCACCATTATAATTGCATGAAACCCAAGTAAGTGTTAACACCATCATCATAATAGCAAAGATGCATGAACAGACACAGAATCCAGCAATATTGAAGGCAAGGTAGCCACAAAGTTTCTCTCCTCGCAAAAGTTATGTACAACCGAAAGTAAAAGCTCTTATTTATAGACATCGAAGCGTGTAGGGAACCCTAAAAATTTTGAGTCAATTCATGCCTTGCAATGCATGCAAGATTTATTGCTAAACCCTAATAAAGTAAACTATACAATTGACTGAAAGCTACCATCAGCTAACCGAACATCTAATCTAAAATGACAATTGTGCAAGCATGCATCGCCCTGATAGAAAGCATGTTAACTGGAACACTACCATCAGTTAACGGAAACCCTAAATAAAACTCCAAGTAAATAAAGCTGATCTCAGAATAGATATGCATGAGATAAGACAGCGAGTTAACTTGAGAAGGTAACGCCAAGTTTAACTCCTGTGTGTAATGTCTATTCTAAGAGGTGGGAACTGAAGTCTACTGATCGTGATCTCGAGCAACCAATCCCTCAACGAGATTGTTAATTGCATCACTATCTAGAGCTCTGATACTCTGTCGAAGAATGCTATGCCCGCTAACATGTTCACCACCAGGATCTCGACTGAAGTTCACCTCACTGTTGCTTCATCGAACAACGCTAACATGACTATAAGTTGATTAATCTTATAGCCAACGGTCTCCCCACTAAAAATAGTATGAATGAGTGCTTGGAGCTCTGACTATACATCAGTAAGCTCGACATATGCACCACCCTCAATCTGATATCAACATGGCGTTTGTGATACACTAGGGTCCCTACAAACCGAGGCATCCCGTAATTTCTACTCACCAACTCGACGCTATATAGTCTCTATCTTTGCCTCTCAAACCAATCGTATTTTCCAAGAGTAGATAGCTTCTCTATTCTCCGCGATTCAAGGATCGATTCATATACCATACTCAAGTGAGAAATCATAATCTCATCCCGGGGTCTGTTAATTGCCATGTCTCGTTCCTCATCCTGGAGACGCAGACGGAGCTCTCGTGCATTATACCACAACTGATTTAACTCTGTAAGCATAGCACGGCCTCTAGAAACGAACTCTTCCTCCCACTCATAAAAACGTTTGCCATATGCAACTAAATGATTAAGTTGACCTTGTTCTGCTGGAGGCTCAAACATCAGCGGTGGTGTGGCAATGACATCTGACCTGTGTACAAGGCTAGAAATGTACTAACGAAGCTGTCTGATTTCAGCCTTGAGGGCTGCCTTATCTTCTCCGTCTTTCAGCATTCTATCTCTGGCACTGTCTGTAGCAACCTGTAGGAGATCAACCTGAGTCTACCGTGTGCTACGACCAAGGTCGACTGTAATAACTTCGAAATCCTGAGATTCCAACTCGTCAAAGTTCTTCCCCTATGGAGGAATAGCAGTCTCGACAACGATCTCCATATCAGTATTCCTCTCCACGTGGACCATGTTCTTGACCCTCTTGTCCGGCACATCCTAGTAAACCTGATCAAAATCTGAATGATTAAGGACATAGGATGGCTGCCTCCTCTTCCTTCCCAATTGAGCCTCAATCCAAGACCGATCTCGGCTAATGCTACTGGAAGGGTCTGTACTAGCAACAGGAGGCTGTGACGAGAGTGAATATGTAGAGGAACCACTGCGAGACGAGGAGTATAAATCCAATTCAATGTGAACTGCAGCTGGTGACTGCTACGGAACTGGTGTAGGAACTTGAGGCTGAACCTCAGGGATTGGCGGACTCTGAACTGGCTCTCTCTCAGGCTCCGTGTGTATATCAGTGGCAAGCGCCTTACCTTTTGAATTATTTGGCACTTGACCTTTCTTAGGAGGGTTACTCCTCTTCTTCTGTTTAGGTTTTGACGAGGAAGGTAGCAAAGGATTCACCACTGGCGACTCTGCTCTAGGCACACTTACCCTCCTGGTCTTCTTGCTGTCGAGGTAAAGTATACTGTTTTGAATAACTCTACTTGACCTCTCTTTTACTGTTGCGTACTCCTTGGCGTACCAATCAACTGCTGGCAGCGGCTTTGTGTCGACCTACTCTCTGAAAAACTGAGGAAGAACTTCTCGCTCATCATCTAATAAACCTCCCACATCTTCTAACAAGAAAACAGAAATCCGTGAGAGAGAGAAGCGGTCATAGCTACGTCTGCAAACCTCGAAGTCATCTGCGCAGTTTGCCCAATAATCCTCCATAGAAGGCTCATGATATGCGCGACCAGCAAGGTGAGTTGTGTAATGACCCCAAAGATCATAAGCACGTGCCTCAACAAGATACTTGAGATGATATTTCTCGATCTCCTGTCCTGCAACTTTGGCATCAGTTGCTGCCTTGCACCAATACATTCCAAACTGAAAAGGAAAACTGGCAGTTGGTCTATGCTTGCGGCATAAAAGACGATGAACATCAAGTAACCGCCTCAGAACTCCATAAAGACTCAGCTCTTTATCCGAAGGATAACGTGGAAGCATAGTTGGATTTCCTGTGAATCCGTATACTCGAATGTAGGTGTATGTCGGGAACTGAATAAACCAATCTGCCCATCCATCCATCGCTGCCCTAGCAACTATCGAGATACGAACGTGCAACTCCCGGTCCAAATTTCTCACCGTATAAGTCAGAAAAGCCTCATGAACACGCTTGAAATGACGTTTAGCCCTAGTGAACTCAAGCTGATCATAATACTGATAGAATTTCTGAACACTGAGAATGCCCACTGTTTAGTCCTAATCAATTCCTCGGTTAAGAAAATCATACACGAGATAAGAACACATGTGGAAACCTTATGAGCAACTAAGAAAACCGTGATTCAAGCTTGTGGATAATATCATTGATGAAAGATGCCCAGTCATAATGCTCCTACCTAGATATGATGCGACCAATAATGTAATACATCCAAGGCTGGAAAACATTTGCATGTGGCTGACCTGAGACACAATTCAAGAGTGTGATTAGAATTGCGTATTCATCTTTGTACTCACCATGACCCACATTGTTTGTTCTTCGCTTTGTTTTAATCCATCTTCTCAGGCCATTTTACTATGGTCCACATCGGGCCATTGGAATCGCCCGCTTCGCATCGCCTCCATAGAAATAATTCGTATCGCTCGAAAGTGTTGAGGTATAATACTTCTTTCAACGCCCTCCAGAGGCTTGAGATCGCAAATAACTCATTGCCCATCTACCGACAATTATCTCATCTAGTAGTAGAATTGTAATGCTTAATACAAGACATCACGAATTCAATAAGCAATGAACGGAGATAGGTATGGAAGCGGCCTCCAATAAATTCGACTGGCCGAATGTTTCAATAATTGAATCTTGACTTGATCGATCTAGGAATCGTCATTCAGAAGATTCGCCTCAACCGTCTCCGGATGAAGTCGGAGTAGAGACGCTTTGGTCCCATATGGGCGTCGAGGCATCGTGATTCTCAAAATCATCAAGGATCGAACTCGACTATGTTTTGACAAGATTGAAAGCTAAATAACTCCATCGAGGCTAAAAATAGTCTTTTGAAGAGTTATTTTCGGCAAAAATCTGAGATATGGGTTTCGTCCAGAAAAAGATTCTAAGACAACCCAGAACGTCAGAAATGCGAAAATCTAACTTCTACTCGACCATGCAAAGAGTTTTCAGTTGAGAAAATTAGAAACTCCAGAACGAATGTTCTGGAATTAAAATTCCTAAAAAATCAAGCGCACGATTTTAATTCGAGGAAGCTATATAGAAATGATCCAAATGTTCAGACTTGTCAAAATCTATCAACTTCAGCAACATGCGAATTGTATTTTGAGAGAAATTTGAGAATCAAGGAGGAGAAAGACGTTTTTTACAAGCTCTTTCTTCTGTGAAAATCGCCCCTTATCTTCAAATTTGCTGATGAATGTGAACTTTGAATCTGCAAAAAGAATTCTTTGATGAAATCGCCTTTGATTGTTGATGATGAATTCGCCTTTGTCTGTAAAATTCGCCTTTGCCCTTGAAAATACGAATTTTTTTGAAGCTGAATGATTGTTTAATGATGGAGCCATGCTTAAATAAAGAAAATTTGTACCTGTTGGCGTAACAACTAGCACCTCTGGAGTAAGAGTTGGTACGGACAGCTATGCACACTACGCAATGAGTGCTCTTCAAATTAGGAGGGGAAGCTCCCTCGTTGTGCTTGACAAAAATGCTTTGAAAAGGAAAGTAAACTAAACTATATCCTGTCTTTTTGTTCAACTAAAGAGGTACAAGGCTTTCTTCAAAACTATATACGTTGCAACTGAGTATTTTCTGGTTTCGCAAACTACTAACTACAACTAGGCTTAATTACTTAAAATCTATCCAGTTTCCTCAAGAAAAAAGAGCATGAGAAAATGGAGCAAGGATGACTATCTGATGATAAACAAGTATAGATTCTCAACTTGAAGGCAAGGTTGCACATCTATCAGCTCAATCTAAACAAGTTTATTGGAAACAACAATATACGATAAACTGAATACAGATTCTCAACTTGAAGGCAAGGTGGCACATCTATCAGCTCAATCTGAATAAGTTTATTATTCACACACATCACATGATAACCACGTACAGATTCTCAACTTGAAGGCAAGGTGGCACATCTATCAGCTCAATCTGGACAAGTTTATTGAACACAAAACAGATTTTATCTAACTAAGGAAACAATTCACCATTATAATTGCATGAAACCCTATGTGGCATAGCAATTCATCATAATAGCAAAAACGCATGAACAGATACAAAACGAGCAATATTGAAGGCAAGGTAGGAATAGCATATATTTCTCTCTCATGCAAAAGTTATGTACAAATGAGCAAAAGCTCTTATTTATAGACATCAAAGGTATAGGGAACCCTAAAATCACCTTGAGTCAACTACAGTCTTGCAATGCATGCAAGATTTATTGCTAAGCCCTCATAAAGCAAACTATACAGTTAACTGGAAAACTCATTAGTTAACCAAAATATCTAATCTAAAATGGACAAATTGTGCGCATGCACGCCCTTATTGAAAGTATGTTAACTGAACACTACCATCAGCTAATCTTAAAACCCTAAATAAACCTGGGTAAAATATAGTTGATCCTATAGATATGAGATAAGACAGCGAGTTAACTTGAGAATGTAACGCCGAGTTTAACTCCTGTGTGTAATGTCTATTATGAGAGGTGGGAACTGAAGTCTACTGATCATGATCTCGAGCAACCAATCCCTCAACAAGATGCCCAGTTAACCGCATTCCATCCGTTTCCATACTGTCGGTTATCGCTATGCTCAAGAATATGTCCTACCACCAGATCTAGGACCGGCAAGTTCACCCTACCCCTTTGTTGCTTCATGAACAACGACATGACTATAAGATGATAATCTTACAGCCACCCGGGCTTCCCATCGAAATAGTATGAGTGAGTGCTATGAGCTCTGATTGTACATCAGTAAGCTCAACATACGCACCACCCTCAATCTGATATTGGCACGGTAAGCGAGATACTAAGGTCCTCACAAATCGGAGTGCACTAGTAACGTGCTCTCTACTCTCAGCCAATTCTGACGACATAGTCTCCTCTATCTTTGCCTTGAAAACCAACTGTGTTTTCCAAGAATAGATAGCTTCTCTATCTTCTGCATCTGTGACTGATTCATATGCCATACTCAGGTGAGCAATCATAATCTCATCCCGGGGTCTATTAATTGCCATGTCTCGCTGCTCATCTTGAAGACGAAGACGGAGCTCTTGTGCATTGTACCGCAACTGATATAACTCTGTAAGCATAGAACGACCTCTAGCAATGAACTCCTCCCACTCACCCAATCGCTTGCCATATGCAACTAAATGATTAAGTTGGCCCTCGCTCGTTGGAGGCTCAAGCATCGGCGGAAGTGTGTTAATGGCATCGGGTCTATGCACAAGGCTAGAAATATACTGACGAAGCTGTCTGATTTCAGCCTTGAGGGCTGCCTTATCCTCTCTCCGGCCCAGCATCCCAACTGCACCAGTAACCAGATAGATCAACCTAAGTCCGGCGGTAGGCACAATTGCCACAAGGTTGGGATCGCGAGCAACCTCAAGTCCTAAGATTCCAACTCATCCAAGCTCTTCCCCTTTGGAGGTATAGCAGTCTCGATGACGATCTCCATATTGGTATTCCTCTCCACGTGGACCATGTTCTTGATCCTCTTGTTTGGCACATCCTGGTAAACCTGATCAAAATCTGAATGATTAAGAACATAGGATGGCTGCCTCCTCTTCCTTCCCAATTGATTTTCAATCCAAGACTGATCTCGGCTAATGCTACTAGAAGGGTCTGTACTAGCAATAGGAGGCTGTGACGAGAGTGAATATGTAGAAGAACCACTGCGAGAGGCAACAAATTAACCAATCTTAAGGCAAGCACTTTGGCAAATATCTTGTAGGAGACATTTAAAACAGTGATAGGCCTCCAGTTTTTCACAAAGGTTTTGTCCCCTCCTTTGGGCAGGAGTTTGATGATACCCTTGTTGATGGACTTCCCCATTAATGGCTTCCCTACAAACTTGAAGGTCTTCAGAAATCGAGTCAGAGAAGCATTTGTAGAATTCAACAAGTAGCCCATCCCAACCTAGTGATTTATCATTATTCATAGAGGCGATGGCCTTTTGGATTTCTTGCTTAGTCACATTTGCAGCGAGGGAGACAACATCTTCATCAAAGATCTTTTCAAGGATGATGCTTTCAACAAAGCTTCTTGCTTCACTTCTATCACTCCCCTCCCCTTCAGAGGAGAAGAGGTTCTTGAAAAAGTTGTAGAACTGTTTCAAGATGTCCTCTTGAGAGCTGAGAAGATTCTCACCATCACATATTTGTCCAATCTGCTCCTTTAAGTTTTTCTCTCTTAGGAATTTAAAGAAGAACTTGGATCCTTTATCATCGGCTTTTAGCCAGTTCACTTTAGCACAAACCTCATGCCTTTGATTTTACGGATCTGAATTCTTCTCTGGCAGTCTTTGGCTTTCAGCAAATCTTCCCTTAAGTCAATTTACCCGGTGTCTTTTGAAGTTTGGATTCAGCCTCATATAGACAGTTCTGAAGATCATTTTCTAGCTTTCTGCTGTTTAAAGCCTTCTTTTTTCCTACAATCTGGAACATATTCCTCTAGGAATCAACATTGGTGTTCCATCTTTCAATGGCAGTGGCGTCCTTGAGCATCCACTTATTTATTTACCTGATTGAGGAGATAGCCTCCTTGCAATCAGCATCTTCAAGAAGCATGGTGTTGATCTTAAAGGCCCAGTTCTTGGTTGAAATCATGGGCCCGTCTTCGCAAAAAGCAAGCTTCGCTTTGATAGGCTGATGATCAGAAGGGGAGTAAGGGTGGACGCAAACCTTAACACCTTTATCATTGGGAGTGAAATTGAAAAAGTCTTTACTAGCATAGAACCTATCCAACCTGGAATAAATTTTGGCATTACCTTTTTGCATATTGCACCATGTAAACCAAATATCCTTACACTCCTTTTTACAATTCTCCATTGGGTCAGTTAGATTGAACTTGTGTTTCAATATGAGCCAAAAGTGTTTCTCATTTCCTTTCCAAAATAGGTATATCCCTCCCCACTTGTCTTCAGAATGCTCAATCATGTTGAAATCTCCACCAAGCACCCAGGGGATCGTTGGCAGGTTAGCAAGCCATTGCCAAAAGGTGATTCTATCCCTATAGTCATTAGGAGCTAAGTTACCGATTCGTTTTTGGATTCGGGTACGGGTACGAGAATCCGGTACAGGATTCGGCAAAAAAAACATTTGGGGTTGGGTACGCCGGGTACTCTAACATGTTTGAGAAAACGTAGTTATATAAGTATACGCAAAGCAAAGATCGTTCGTAATACACCACCAAATGTTAATAGTCTAATAATGGCAGCAAAAATACATCACCGCATAGTCACTAAGTCAAATATTAAAATATTAGTGATTACTTGAATGTCATGATATAAAATTATAAATTAAAGTTCAAACATAAAATGTCAAACGTTTACAATCAGCCATTATTGATCATTGATCAATCTGAATCATATGGGTCATCATTATCAAACAAATTAGCATTATTAGATGCTACATTTTGCATAGAACTACAAATAGCATTCGTGGTACTCGCACAAGCACTGCCACTAGCAGTAGCAGTAGCACTGACACTACCACTCTCATGATCAGTAGCTACTCCAGGCTCATATTCATCATCAATATCAAGTGCAGCTAAGTGACTTGTAGAAGAATCCAAGTCAAGATGCTTTGGCTCAATATCCCACCTCCTTGAGTCTCCTTTGTAGGAACTTTGTTTGTGTGTACGTAGGTGCAAGTTTGAATGCACATACACCAAGCCCTCTGCCTTTTTTGAATGTAGCCTATTGCGCTTTATTGAGTGGATATATGTGCTCCAATTCCTCCTCATAAGAAGATGGAACCTATTAAGACCAAATTCAGTTAGTTATGAGTTATAAATTTAACTAAAAATAATTATTAATATAAAATTATAAATTAAAATTAAAATTACAAAATATTAAACCGGTCAGATAAAGATTTTATTGTAATTTGGTTGAGGTGTATGTATTCTTGCCCATGGAAGTACTACAATTTCAACCATGAGCATCCACCCGCACTTGTTTCCTCAAGAGCATATCAAGACTCCGCATCAACACTACTCTGAGCATGCAGCCATGAACTCAGCCCTCACTCGATCACATTGGTCACGATCAATGAAGAGTCTACGAAGTGTTGCCTTGTACCCTTGAGCCACTTCAGCATCCCTATATGGAGCAACTCTTGATGAAGCAAAAAGTATCTTAGGACTATAATATTTGGGACTCAATGTAAAAGCGAGAAGATGCAATAGAGTCGTCATTTTGTTCCATCTATCAACCATGATCCTCGTAGCTCTTGCACAGAACTTCTTTCATCAGGATCTTCCTCTTTTGCATTGATGATGGTTTTCATCTTCTCAATCATTGAGTCGACACCATCATATACTTCTCCCAAACAAGGTCTATCCATGTCTGTGTAACGGATCATGCTCAGTATAGGCTCAGTGAAACTGACCAGGTACGCAACACGATCCCACCAACAATCATCTAGGATCCTTTGCCTGATCCTATTTGCCCTTTCACTGCTAGATTGCTTCCATATGGCCCAATTAGGGTTGATTACCATGGCACAAAGTGCCTCACGAACCTTTATAAGTCGTCTCAACACAATTGTGTTGGAGGCAAAACGGGTCTCTGCAACCTGTTTGGAAATCAAAATAAAAATTAAAATGTAATTTAAATTTACAAAATCAAATTGAAAATTAAATGTAGTCCGTATCTTTCATGCAGTATTAGAGTTGGTGGATTAGCTCTACGTCCAACCCTTAGGGCTAATGGTCCGATGAGTCACTGAATGGAATCTGGTCAAGAAAGCAACAAGGCAGATAGTGTCCAGTATGGTGACGGGTGAATTTGAACATCGCTTGTAGCGGTTATTGGAGCTTTAAAATATTCATCCTTATTTCACCTTCTCCTCGCTTAGGACCATGTAACATGACAGTGGGGGTCACTTTCTATTTTGCTGTTACTATTCATCCCTAAAGTGAAAAAAAGAAATAACTTAAGTGAATAGTGATTTTTTAATGAATAGTGTTTTCAAAGTGAAATTATAAAAGGAAAAGAGAAAGTTCGAACTTCTTCATGCATAATGATATTTTGTTGAATGAAACTTGGGAGTTGGAGATTGTGGAAGAGAGAAACTAGGGTTTCTCAATTTCAGCAGTGGGTAAGCCTGGTTTGGGGCTTGTAGTTAGGATTTGGCATCTTGAAGGTGTGAAAGACCACCCTAAAGTGCTGGTTATTTTTCTTGTTGCTGCATTTTGGAGCTCGAATCTGCTGGTTATAAGTTGTTGAAGTCATCTATTGGAAGGGTATTTGATTGTAGAGACTCCATACGCCATCCTGAAGGTGTTGTTTGCATTTTATGAAGTTTTTGAGGGCTGATTTGATCACCTACAGCCAGCCGCACCTTTGGAGGGTTTCATCTTCATCAAGTAATTAAAACGCCTTCTCTTAGTGGCTGTTTTCTCTTCTAAAGTGGGCGCCCTCATCCTTAGAAGCTTTTCCAACAAGATTTTGGAAGGAGAAATGCGTATGTAATTTTGTTTGAGCATTTTAATGGGCGCGGGTACTGTAGCAAATCACTATTCACAGTGATTTTGGCTGTAAGTTAAAATCTATGTTATTTGATGTATCTGTTGAAACCTAATGAAAGTTATATTTTGGATGCAATCTATTATGTATGAAGAAAGTGTCGTGGCAATTAAATCAAGTCATTATTTGAGTTGTCATATTAGTTTAGTATATCTTGTGTTCCCATTATATGCACATGCTTGTTAAATTTATGTCTATCATTGGCATTAATCATCAAACACGAGTAACACAAGAAAGACAAACACCAACACCCTAATCAGACCTACAAGCACCGTGAGATCATTGCAGTAGAGGCTCATGTTGGTTTCAAAAGAGAATTTCAAGAATTAAATTTGGGGGTTTTGAGTCAAGTCCAGTTTGACTCATTACATAAAAGAAAACTAAAAATTTATAAATATTGAGAATTAACTTACCTTCTTCAACAATTCCAATTTTGAGAATTGTCTAAATATTCCTTTGTCATATGGTGGTTGGTGACAAACATTTGATGTTCAAAGATACACCTATTTAATCCACTCAATTTGATCCAATTTTTGTAGCATTAGATTGAGAGATACAGCATATGTCCAAAAATGTGTGGATACTTCTCCCTCAATCAATAACCCAAAGAAGCTCCTACAATTCTTGGTGGCATTGTTTGCCATAACTTGTACAACATTTTGATATCTACTTCTTCTTCAATAGCTTGGCAAAGGATGTTAGGAATAAATGGACCATCTTTCACCTGTACCTCACAATCCACTGCTCTCAAAAACATTGCCCCTTTAGGGGACACGGCAATAACATTGATCAATGGGCAATTTTTTGCATCTTTCCATCCATTAGAAACGATGGTCACCCCTGTTTCGATCCATG
>VDFB02392985.1:0-38224 GCA_007258455.2 Sequoia sempervirens | reverse complement strand
AGATCCTACAAAGATTGAGGTGATCACAAATTTGCCTACACTTGCAAAACAAAAATATGTTAGGAGTTTCTTGGGCCGTGCAAGCTATTATAGGCATTTCATTAAGGATTTCAGCAAAATGGAAACACCATTGTATACTCTTCTCACTAAAGATGTTGAGTTTTAGTGGACTGAAGTTTGTGACAAGGCATTTTTTGATTTGAAGGCATCTTTGGCTCATGATCCTATACTCAAAGGTCCTAATTGGGAGATTCCTTTCCACATTCATACAGATGCATCAGACCATGCCATAGGAGCAATCTTAGGATAGAAAGGAGCTATTGAAAATGCTATTTATTTTGTCAGCAAAAACTTGCAAGGAGTTGAATTCAATTATACAGTGATAGAAAAAGAAATGTTGGCAGTAATCTATGCCCTAAACAAATTCAGGCACTACATAACAGGTTACCAAATCTTTGTGCATATAGATCATGTAGCTATTAGGTATCTCATGAATAAACCCTTGATCTTAGGTAGGCTAGCAAGATGGCTATTGTTAATGCAAGAGTTTGACATAACCATTGTGGATAAACCAGGAAAGGTCAATGTTGTTGCAAACTTTCTTTCACAACTAACTATATCAGAGGATAATCAGGTCATAGATGACTCTTTCCCTAATGAGAACTTATTTTCCATCAATGTGCAAACACCCTGGTATGCTGACATAGCTAACTATCTAACCTTAGGTTTTGCATTGTTTAAATTGCATCCTAGGGTTTTAAAACATGTATTAGTGAAAGGCTCATATAGCTCACATTTTTGCATTATATTTCATTGGAAATCAACAAAATTCTGCATTTTCATATTGTACCTACATCTAAAAACTTAAAAATCATAAAATTTCATTTAGAAATTTTGAAAAATCTCAAAAAATCACTATTGGGACTAATTCACCACACTGGGCAACTTAATCCTCCTACACATTTTGCACTAAAATTTCTTTTCCTTTTTCTTTTTCTTATGTTGACCCAAAAGCTTTTTCATTTTCATTTGCCTTTTCCCTTTCTTTTTCCTTGTGTTTTCCTTTTGGGGTTGATGCAAAGCATTGAGACATCCCATGTCTCTTCCATGTTTACCCAAACAAATCTTTCTTTTTCTTTTTTTTTCACTCTCTTTCTGTCATTCTTCTAGTTCTATATATTTGGGGAATGATGACAGTTCTAAGCTCCTTACAAAATATTGCAGCAAAGAACATACTAACCCCAAATCCATAGATCCCTTATGCGTTTGGTGTTTTCATTTTGGGGGCAACCCCTTTCTTTTCTTTTTCCTTTCCTTCACATGACGTAGCGTTACTCAGAAACGTATGACTTGGCATAAGGGTTTTCCAAGTTGGCTCTCATGTCTTCTTTCTTGTTTGTATTTTTCATTTGTTAGTTTAAAGTAATTTCTCACAGTACGATGTGTAGCAATTCCTTTAAAGTGGGGGCATACATTGGTATTATTCATTTTCATTTTTCTTTTTCTTAGTTCTTAGTGCAACCTTGTTACTTCATACAATGTGTTTTGTCACTTTGTGGATGACATTGGGTGTAGTGTCTTTCATGAGCATGATATTAGTATATTACATTCTTATTGGTGGCTTGATGCGACACACTGCATCCCCTAAGTTGCAATTTTTTTATTTTTTTATTGGTCCTCTCTTGGAGACATTAGACACAATGTCCCCTTAGTCATAGACCTCGCATGAATTAAGCAAGAATCCTTTAAACATCCTTTTGCATATTGCATATTGCATTTGTATATGGCCACCTTGCATAACACAACTTGCATGCATGTGGTGCCATCATGTTTGTTCATGAGTTCTAAGCATACAAAGTTTTTCTTGTCTCGTAAAGCTCAAAATGTCATTTTCTTTTATGGTGCCTTATTAAAGTTATCAGGAGGTATAACTTTGGTATGGTTGAGTGGGAAACCCATTCTGAGGCATGGCATTTCCCCATAACTACCTGCGTGTGTGTGAGTGCATACCAGCCATGAGTGTATGTTTCTCACCTTTTGGGCCTTCTCACCCGACGGACAACCATGAGTTTCGTCGCCTCAGAGTGAGTATGCATTTTCCTTCTGGAAAAACAACCTGTTGTGCATGTTTTGCACACATGCCCCGCTGTAGGCAGGGACCCCCTTTTTTTTGCTCCCGACAGGCTGCTTTGCTCATCTTGTTTTGCATGCCCCATTTTCCAAGCCCAAATTGGTCATGTGCCTTCAAATGATAAAATTTCACTGACCAAATTCACCTACCTAATTTTTGGTAAGTCTTCTTCCTTTGCGGAGATCCCTTGGCAATTTGTTTCTGGGACTCTTCGGGTCCACCCCCTTGGGTTTCCCTTGGCGGGTTTCCCTATGGCATTTACCATGTCCATACGGCTAGAGGACCTCATCCTTCTGGCCCTCCAGGTCTTTCGTTCGTTCATCGTTCTTCCATCGTCCGTCGACTAGAATCCCAATCTGAACTCTAAACGGCCTTTCCCCCGCTGGGCCCTGGCCGCCGGAGCTCCATCCCTCCTTCACCATTCCAAAAGGGAAAATCATCCCGAGCGTTCTGAGCGTCGGGCTCCAGCTTCCCCATTGCCATGAACACTTAAGAAGAAAAATCAACGATCGACACTGGCACCGGGCCCAGTACGCTTCTTGGCAGTTGGCGAAGCATTCAGAGGTTGCCCAGACCTCTCACGGAAAGTGAAAACCTCTCGTTGGTGAACTTTCTTCCCGTTAGTCGCTGAGACCTTTGCCTGTTGACGTGACCCCTTGGCGAGAACACTTTGTTCTCCCAAGTTTTTTCGTTGCCATAACATTTGGGTCAGTAAGACCTTTCGCCGACCCCCCCTTTTTCCTTGGGCGAGCATGAAGCAAGTCGGGAAGACACCACCGAGTCGGCAAGACCTCTCCCCGACTTGGAATATTACGCCGAAGGCTCCCTCTATCGGTATGACCCCCCTAATGTCGGTGAGAGATCTTGCCGAGAGCAAAGTGCTGCCCCGAGACCCCTCATCTTCGGCAAGACATAATGCCTTCACCAGGACATCATGACAATATCAATTTCTCTTGGCGAGTGCCTGGAATCTTTTTGCCTCCTAGATCCCGGGCTTCCTTTCGCAACTGGAAGTCTCTGTTGAACCTTGAACATCCTTGACCATGTCGGGCTCCACCATCCGAGACTCCATCCCTCATCCGTCATTCCGAAGAGGCAAGTCTTGCTCACCCTTCCGAGCTCTGAGCTCCGCCTTCCCGACTGTCGTGAATCTCAAAATCAAATCCAATGGCCGACACTGGCGCCAGGTCCGGTCTTCCTCTTGGTGGTCGGCGAGACATCGCGGTTTCGCTGGGACATTACACCGATGAAAGACTTCTCACCAATGTCCCCTTTTTTTCATCGGCAAGACCCAAGGATCTCGCCAAGACATCTCCCCACCGCAGAAACCTCACGCCAAGGGAAGGGTCGGCAGGACCTTGCGATGTCGCTGAGACCTCACACTGAAGATCAACCTCTTGCCAATATGCTTGTTCAGTGAGACACGAGGAAGTTGGCGAGACCTCTCGCCGAAGTCATAAATCTCTCGCCAATGAGCATTCTTCCCGTTGATCGGCAAGACATTCAAATCTCGCCAAGACATCTCCCCGCCGAAAAGTTTTCCTACCGACATGCTCAGTCGACAAGACTTTCGGATGTTGCCGAGACCTTTCTTTGAGGCATACTTTCACACCGACTAGAACTTCTGGTCGCCGAGACAATGAATGATGTCTCAACAATCAGCTATCAGCAGAATGAGCTCCATTTGCCCGATTGAAAACTGAAAATGAACTGACGACTTCCTCCCTTCCCGAGCCCAAAATTTTGGACTTCCATCCAACGATTGTCGTCCTAAACGGCAAAAGCACTGCGGCATCCCGACCCTCTGAGCCCGATCACTTGAAAATGGTGGATTATTGGCCGCCCTTTGACCTGTTGGACCCCGGATCCCAGAGTTCCTATCCCAGAACTCCATTTTTGCCCCGCCGTTCCAAATAGCTATCTCCGGACGACTTTCAGGCCATGGACCTTTGGATGCTCCTAAATTGATCCAAATGAGCTCAAATTTGAAATCTGACCTCGACCCACATGCCTAAATTAGACCCTCTCTGTCATGACCCTCCTGTACTATCGAGATTCAGTGGAGCCTTCGTTCGTCGCCGGTCCGTCGTCTGTCGTATGTCCGTCATTTGTCATCACTTCGCTATTCGTCGTCCGTCCGTTGTTGCTTCGTCATCCGTCGTTCGTTCGTCGTCCTTCGTCCATCGTCTGTCCATCGTCACTTCGCCGTCTGTCATTCGTCGTCACTTCGTCGTCTGTCGTCCTTCGTCCATCGTATGTCCGTCATCGTTGCTTTGTCGTTTGTCGTTCGTTCGTTGCTTCGTCGTTCGTCGTTCGTTTGTCGCTTCGTTATTCGTCGTTTGTTCGTTGCCTGTCATCTGTCCGTCTGCCCTCAGCGACCCGGCCTTCGGATCCTGACCCCTTCATGGCCTTTTCTGGGACTTTGTCCCTCTGTGGCCGTTTTGGAAACATCTGTGGAGCCCCAGCAGCCCGGATTAATGTTTATGGTCCAAATGAGCCCTAAATATGAATATTATGATCTTTTGATGATGCATGGATGGATCTAACAAGGATTTTGCAAGATTTGACTAACGTTTTCCTTGATTTGTGTATGAAAGCACTTACGACGCTTCATGTATGCAGGATTCAAGGAGCCTACTGCAGGTCTATCAGGAGACCCATTGGGAAAGTTGAACAAGGAATGCGCATAGCTCCTATCACCATTCATTTCATGATCGCCTCTCCCATTAGCACCCACCAACAGGGTCGGCGTTAGAAGAAGGCCTGTGCCAAGGAAGTCGAGGACAAAAATGCAAGGGGGTGGCCTTGAAGAAAGCATAAGGTAGTTGTCCTCCCGAATCAGGGGAAACCAATCCATTGATTCCAATCGTCGACGAGCTCATTTGATCCAAGGAAGAACACTACAAACACATCAAGTAAGAAGGCAAATTTCAGGCAGTTTCAGCTACAGTAAAAAGGCAATCATCTAAATGACAAAACTGCTACAACACCTGAGCACTAGATGACAAAACAAGGAAAAGACAAAGATGTATTTTTAATTGTTGAATAATGGGGGGTAGGTGAAACCCTATTGTAAATTGAATCTGGGCCATTCGATGTAATTCAATCCTAGCCATTCATTTGGGCTTTGGAAAACTATAAATAGGGGCTTGCCCCTCATTTGTAAGGGTTGGAGAGCTAGTGTAAAAAGCATTTGCAGCAATAGAAGACAACATTGCATGATTTTGTTCATCTTTCATGCATGGTTCTACCTTCCATGTTAGTTTTAGTGTTAGTTTTTTGAATGGAAGTGATAATGGAAATTTCTGAACATTATGGTATTTGATGAACTTTCAGCCCATACTTTTAGCACTTTTTGATGACAAACTACTGTGTAAAGTTAGTCTGGGCTTCTTTATTCCATTGCTGCAACTTAGTTCGATTGCATGTTCATGATGTGCATGTGCAATTTGAAAATCAGCAAACTTTAGGAGATTGCACTAGTTTTGTGTAGCTATAGGTTCTCTTGGTCAAGCAAAACTTAGTTTTAGGGAGTTTGTCTACTATAGTAGCCTCCATGATCACTATTCATTCATAGTTTCAGATCCAAGAACCTTCTCTCTTCCCTGCCTTTTTTCCTGTTTTTTAATAAGTACTTTAGGAAAGGTTCATTGCACATTGTAAAGCTAAATCCAATGATAAAAATGGAGTTCAAGACTGCTGTTTGAACTTACATCAAACGCACAACAACTTCTCCATCTTAGGAACTCCATTTCAAGACCCAACTTCCCATGCTTTGTGACTCATCTGTAAGTCTGCCATGTGATTCCAGCAAATCACATCAAACAACTGAGATATTCCAAGCACTATCAAGACCTGACATTAGAGACCTTGGGATAGTGTTCTACAATTTGATTGTGGAAGATTGTCTTTCAAGAGAGGTAGTGCACCTAGGCATTGCCTATGTTGAAAAGTGCATAAAAAACACATCAACACAACCTAGATTTGATCCACAACGGAATGGACAAACGATCGAAGTTTGATCTGATTATCTTTTTCCTTCTCCTTCTCTTCCTTTTATTCCTTTTCATAATTCTCTTGTGTGTTCCTTTGTGCTAATGTTTGGTTTTCCATGGGATCTTCATCTCGGGGGCTTGATCATCCCTCTTGATTATTGTTGTCTCATCTTACTAGCATGAGTGCATTTGGATCCCTCTTCATGTGCATGTTAGGCTACTTTAGTGTGAGTTTGAAGCAAGTTCATCCTCTCACTAAAGTAGGAGCTTAATGTGTCACCAAAAAATGTATACTTGGACATTTTTACGCTCACTTGAGTCTCCCTAATGGATTTTGACTTGATTTTTCCTAGATTTAATGTTGTAATGTGGTCAACACATTCATATTAGGTCTTGGACCCTTGTGAATCATTAAGAATTCTAGGATGTCTTGTAAAAGTGTTGTGAAGTGTTGTAACCCACTTTCACACTTTTTTACGACCCTTTCATTATAATTCACCTAAATAACCTCTTTTTATCACTTAACAAGTCTTATTTCAAAGTGTTGTAAAGAGTTGTAACAAACTCTCATGCTTTTCTAGGCTTGTCATCCATAATTTGACTTTCTTATGTTTAAATGACCCCTTAATACACTTTTCGGCCCTAATTAAGTGTATTTTGGAGAATAATCATGTTAAAATACACTTTAATTTCTGACACCTAGTAAAATTACTCTAGTGGGACCAAGTTGCCACCACCTTGGGCGACTTAGTCCCACTAGGCACAAAAATAACATTATTTTAAATTTCTAGCAGGATTTTATTCTCTTAACTTTGAGGTCAGCCTATGATGTGTTATTTTTGGGAAATATTATAAAATCAAGTATAAATAAAGGGTTTTCCCCTCATTTTTTATCTCCTACAATCTTCTAATTTCTTAATTTCCTTAATGCATTTTCTTAATCATTCTCAAACATTCTAAGGACTTTCAACCATCCATTGGAGCATCCATTTGCATATCTTCAAATTTCTACATCAAGGGTTTGGTGAATTGTGACATTGCATGTTGTTCATTCATCATTCTCTCTTTATTTCATTTCATTTTCCATGGTTTGATTACCAAATTCGGGTTCGACCAAGGCAAACCCCTATTCTCTAACCCTTAACCCTTTTTGCCCTTTTTGCATGTGTGTTTTGCAGGTCTTGTATGCATATTTGTCAAAGAGAAAGATGTTAACTCATCAAAGTAATTCAAGTCAACAAAGCCCTAATGAAGCTTGGAGACCACTTTCAGCCCGTTTTTTGCAGTTTCAAAACTAGACACCTATTAGGAAAAGGAGTGTAGATTGATAGCTACACATTCCTACCCAAAATTTCTCGAGATTTCCAGGTGGGCTAAGTCGCCATCAATGGTGAATTAGTCCCACTTCCAAGCCTAAAAAGTGATTTCTACATTTTGGATACCCATTTGGCTAAAACCTGTTTCGACATAATCTCCCCGAAACAAGACTAAGTATTCCAGCTTGGCGTAAGTGTCCCAGTTGGTCATAAAATCATATTTTCCAAAATTTCAAAGAAATGCAACCTTCATTTTGTCTTTCATCAGTTTCCAGGTGCATAGTTTTTGTTTAGCATCTTTATCTTGTTCTTTATTCCATTTAATCTATCTTTTTGCATATCACAATGTGTTTTCAAACAACTTGTATTTATTGGGTTTTGCATTAATAAGTCATTTTTTTTTATCATTTTGGTGCATTTAGACATTGCATTTAGGCATATTTCATTCATCCTTGCATTATTTTTGAGTGGGGACATTACGCATTTTGGCCCATTTCTCTCTTCTTTTAGGTGAAAAACCCTAGAAGTGTAAGAGAATTGTGGGTACAAAAATCGGTGTCCACAAGATGGTGTAGTGATATTTTTCCAATGAAATTTCCTAGCGTGAGACAATTCCGGTGGGCTATGCCCACAATATATAGCCTATCGGCTAATTAGGTGAATATTATTTGTATAGGAGTGAATTTGCAACCCTTCTGCAAATTCCCTTTTTGTCCTTCTCCACTTTAGAAAACCAAGTTCGGAGGCTTAATTCCACCTAAAATCATTGCTTGCATCCCACTTGGCACCTGTTTTGTCTGTTGATGAGGGAATTTCTATCGGGGATGCCTACGCGGTGCGCTTATGTCCCTGGCAGATTCCTGCGGCTGAACCTGCAGAGGCGTTACACTTCTCATTGGGAGTCAAGTTGTAACGCCCCCTATATCTTGTTATGCTCTCATGCTTTAGTTCATGCTAGTCAATAAGGATCCTTGTAGAGTGAGGGTTGGGTCTAGTCATGAAGAACACAATTTTTTGAAGGGTTAGGTGGGATCCCAAGACGAGCAATAAAGATTTAGAATCCAAAGTGTCAGTAAATTCATTAGCAATTTTTTTAATGAAGAGCTACTATCATTAGCAAAGTAGGAGTTGAGGACAACCTTATTGTTGGGAAAAGCAATTCCTTTGATGAGGCAATTGGATAGAGCATGTTTGAACAAGTATGCCAAGAGAGTCAACTAGGACAAAAATAGGAGCTAGGTAACAACCTTGATAGATGGATCTTTAAAGAGAAAACTATAGGGATAACATATCATTGATGACAAGCCTAGCAAGAATCTCTTGATTGGTATTATGAGTTAAGGCCCAAATCTTAGCCAAGTCAAAATCTTGAGAATGAAAGATCATTGGTTTCTGCCATACATCTTGTCAAAGTCCAACTTGATGATCAAAACATCCTATGAAAATCCTAAGCCCATTCAATAATTTTCCAAGCAAGGACCAAGTTGTGAAGAATTAAACATTGACTAAGGAAGCCAATTTTTTTCGATGAACACAATCTCCTAAGTAATAGCTTTGATCTTGTGGGCCAAGGTTTTTGTTATAATCTTGTAGGAGGTGTTTAAGAGAGACTCGAGTCTCCATCAACTAATAGAGTCTCAATTATTTCCTTTGGAAATGAGCTTTATAAGATCTTGGTTGATCACCAATCCCATCATGTCCATTTCAATTCCTTCAATATGAACATAGTATTAGTCTTCTCTAATATTCAACCAAAGGGCTTTGTAGAACTCAATAAGCAAGCCATCCATACTAGGGCTTTTCTTAATAGCCATGCAATTAAGAGCTTCATCTAGTTTCTTACTAGTTAAGATTTTGTCTAGCTACTTTTATATTCCTTATCATATACAATGATTATTCTCACACAAGCATCAATATGAGACCAATACAAGCTCTTGCAAGCACAACCATGAGACTAATATTAGCTTCTTTCAAGCAACCACACTAGAAACCACCTATGGAAGACCAAGAGTCACAACTTAGAAATCCACTTACTGAGAAACCACTTCCACATTAGAAGCCAACTATGGAAGACCAAGAGTCACAACTTAGAATTCCATATTAGATTTGTCAAGCTATTTATTGTACTAGAAGAACTTTAACCCTCTTATCACCATATTTTGTCCAATGGAGGTGAGCTCTAATTTGAGCACCCCTTCCTATGTAAACATCTAGGAGTTTAATGAGATCCCTAATGCAATCCACAAACTATTGAATAATGTTGTTATGATGATTACCATCTAGGAGGGATCTCTAAGTTATCCTTTGAGGGGTTTCTCAAGTCATCTTCTCTTACTAGCAACCTTTTTGCCACTCTCTTATAAAGGTGGTGCAGCATGAAATGGTTCATTCTCACCAGTAAATTCATCTATCATGTTGCAGTTTAGATTATGTATTCCAAGAAGCACTTAGGCTAGCAATATGATCTTCATTCTTGAGGTTGGACATAATGAGTTTGAAGGGGCGGGTCATCACTTTAGCCAAAAGGAACAATAAAACAATGAGCGAAGAAGCCAAACAACACACCACCACCACATGAGTAGGCTAAAGCTAATTCAAAGCCAAAGGCAAAGTAGGCTAAGGTGGTCCAATGTTGCTCATCTAACTTTGATTTGTAAAATAGTCAACCAAGTTAAATTCTTCCTCTATAATTCAATCACTAGTAGAGAGGTCAATTCTCATCCAATCCTAGAGTTGGTTCCCTTTAGTGGAGGCCATGAAAGCATAATAGAGAGGTCGATTCTCATCCAATCCTAGAGTTGGGTCCCTTTAGTGGAGGGCATGAAAGCATAATCTAAAAAAAAGCCATAAAACTTCCTTGGGATAGGAGGGTGGCCCCCACATAGCAATTATTTGGTTCCATTCTTGTAACATCATTAGGTTTGGAAAGCCGAGGTGCTTAGCCAAGATCAACTTTGTCATTTCATTCATTAAGATTTGTACGTAAGAACATATAGCTTCCTTCTAAATGACATTAAGTGTAATATCCAATATGATATTACAACTCTAACTTCTTGCAACATAATGATGATCAATGTTGTGAAACATGAGACTATTTAACCTAATATTTTGAAGATAGGATAGTTAATTCCCTACACATTCCATTATTAAATGGTACACTTCATTAGGAGGTATATAAAATGGAGCCCTCCACTAAATACAAGGCACAAAACCAAATCTCTTATAGTAGGGGTTAAGATTCCATATAAGCTTTTTCCTAGGAAGGGAACCTAGATTGCATCCGTAGGGGGTTGTTGGAGTAGGAGAAACCATCTAATCATGGTTCATTAACAATAAGGAGGCAAAGTTTCCTTTCCTCTCTTCTTTCCTTTCTTCTCTTAACAATTATTCATCCCTCACGAAGGGGAATGGTTTTATAAGTTGAGTTGGTAAAGAGGTGCAATGGAGAGGGAAGTTGAATGAGGAAGAGGAGGGTTGGTTTAAAGATGGAATTTGTTGAGGTTTAAGGGGTGCGTTTGGTACCATTGGAAAATGTGGGAGGAAGAAGGCTTTCGTTGAGGGCAACTCTTAATTAGATGACTTTCATAGTGACAATCGAATAACAAAGCAAACTTTCTAGTCTAATTTAAATTTGATGATAGCATCACAAAGCTCAAAATAAATAACCCTGCCTCATTGATCATTCCCCAAATTAGGGCATTTGTCAATGATCTCCCCCTCAACCTTAGTGTGTTGGGTATCATCAACTAGCGTTTGGCCGTTGTTGAAATGAACAACATAATCACCACTGTGTGGTGAGTTTGGAAGGTGGACCAACATTGATCGATAGATGTAGACATTAGCCAAACAAGGGCTAGGGTTTGCATATAACAAGTGGGAGCTTATATTTTCTTAAGGGAGTTGCCACAATGGTGGGAGTAGGGTTAGGAAGATCAATATGTGACTCGTCCATGGAATACAATTAGGCCCGTCATCTTTAAATTTGAAACGTGAAGACCCTAGTCACATTTTTTCTTATTCGTAATTGTCTGTTTGGTGTTAAGGGTTTGGGTGAATGCCAGCTAGGTTGTCTCACCCAACTACAGAAGTAAAATTGCACACATCAAGAAGTCAAGATCATGGGTAAATGCAGCAAGTGCAAGGGGAGGACAAAAGTCCCAGAATGCAAGGGGCGCTACTGAACCAGTCACTGCCATCATCATTTCTCTATTTAGTCTCCACACATCATTCAATTAGGCTTAGAAGATTCAACTTTTATAGTCAAAATCTCCATATATTTATTGGTCTCTAATATCCATTATGTTCATAAATGTTTAACGACTATCTTTGACCGACAGCCACATTTTGTTACTAAATTCAATTAAAATATGTAGCAATGAGTATGTAACTAAGATATAAAAATTTCATTTCCAGCACATATTGAGCAACACAATCTAAATCAATGCATTGGAACATCTTTAAATATTTATGTCCCCATTGTTTGCATCACTGCCAACTTCCCGAGTTTCCCTTCTCTATTTTGACATTTTGAAGCAGTGCATTGTGATTGTCCATAGGCTTCTGAGATATGGCCATTGCATTCATGATCTCAAGCAGAGCACAAATTCTGAAAAAACTGATATCCTTGACACAAAACCACAACTTTATTATGCTTCCCTATTTTTCAAACTTTTTGGGCCTAACCAAACAGCTCTGCTGACATTCATATTACTGGCAAGTGGTAACAATTGACTCATCAACCCATTTGATCTTTTGTATTTTTTAAAATATGCTAACATAAGTGATTAATAAGCCCATCCTCAAGTGGATTCTTATGAAAATCTCTCCAACTTGAGGATGTGTGGGAGGTAACTGAGCTTTGTATAGATTGGCATGTCACTTTGCTGATCAAAAAAACTCATGCATCTAGAATAACAGATTTTCCAGTCAACTGCTCCAAGAATCCCAAGAAAATTTTCATGATACCATGACTGTACACCTCAGAAAGCTATTGTGCCACATCTGATCTAGTGGCATATGATTATTTTGACATGACAGTGGCTTTCCTTCCCGTGGTAGTTTTCTTTCATCATGTTAAATTTGCTCAATAAAATGTTGACATGATTGAGAGGTGCACTTGGTTATGACATCCTCTTCTTGTTCCACTTAATGTCTCCAACCTAATTCTCAGACATTTTGTGGGTGGGGTTCATCTTTTGTGATATGATTTGCATAGATCTAAACAACCAAAGATAAGACTGCTAAAATGAAAGATGCATATCGAAAGGAACAAATGGCTCTGGAAGAGATAAAATACAAGTTGAACCTTTAGATTTAAAAAAAATAAAAATTAAGCATCAGATTAATTTAGTAGGCCTAGTACCCAGACATTGGATAAATGGTTACCCAACAACTACGAAGGTTAAATTTCTTGAAAGTAAGATCTCTATCTTTCTAACAAAACTTACTAACATTTATAGTTATATTGGAAATTAGGCAAAAATATAACAATTCGAGCTGCTTAGCAAGGTTATTATGACATCTGTAATTAAGGGAAAGTCAAAGAATTGTTAGAGGGGTTAGCACAATAACATTAAAATCCATTGAAGTAATAAAGTACAAAGGAAATAAATATGAAAACAAAAGGAACAAAGTTACCCTAAGTCTTCATCTTCCATGCTTCACCTTTGTTACACCTTCTAGCTTGCAGTAAATAAAGATGCCCTCAGATTTTGTATGAGCAACTATGACAAATGACAAGACTAAAGCAAGTGTTGAAGGATTTGTATAAAAGAAATGACCTCACTATAGACTAAAATGACAATGACAATAATCTAAGTTGACAAAATGAGCATGAGACGCCAAAATAAGAACAAAATTGTCATTTTATAAAAACTGCAATTTTGAATGTGTGGCCAGGATGAGAAGATGACAAATACCCTAGAATCAATGGTCAAGATTGAATGTTGTAGTATGGACTAGGGTTAGGTCAAAATTAGGGCAAATGATAAGAAATGAATGGCCAAGATTGAATTATAAAATAATTCAATCAAGGGTTGAAATTAAATGAGATGTCAAGAGATAATATTTGATGTGGAAGATAAGATTGGCACAGATAAAGAGGTTGGTGGAGAAATTAAATAATAAAAATTATTTAATTTAGGTGACCAATGAATAATTAAATAATTAAAATATTATTTAATTATAGAGGAATGTGATAAAGGGAATCATTTTGAATTTAAATAATGATTTAATTCAAAATTCAAGAGAGTGGACCAAATTAAATAAATAAAATTTATTTAATTTAAGAGAGAAGAGGCTAATGAATAATTAAATACTTAAAAATAAATATTTAATTATAGTGGAAAGTGGACAAAAATTAAATAAATAATAATTTATTTAATTTTAGAAGAAGGGGACTTAATTAATGACGTAATTAAATAAATGTGTACCATTTAATTGGTCATGAGAATAAAGATAATGAATTAATTAAATAATTAAAATTATTTAATTAATAGAAGAATTATGACTTTAGAAAATAATCTCAAATAATTTAAAAATTACTAATTATTAAAACAGCGTCGCTGGAATAATCCAGCTGCCTAGGACAATTTTATGTGTCTACATTTTGCCCCTCTTTGTCATAATATCACTGGTCGCATTGTGACAAAGAAAATAAGTCAAAAAATGCCTCAGTGCAAAATAAGATGAGGAAGAATGACGAGGAGGGTTGTGGTATGCCCCCTCAAGAGGACAGACGGGTTCGAAGAACATGGGTGTGCTCTTGAAATTGGTTAGGAGACTAGAATATGAAGAGACGAAGAGATTTTAGTGCAAAAAACATGAATGCAATGCCTATATGAGATGAGACAGAGAAGATGGCAAGACTAAAGAAGATGCATGTTAGTTCCTATACCAAATCCTTCAAAACATTGCCATAGGACTTTAATATTTATTGCTTTTAATCATCATTGGGCGGTAAAAATGACACAAATGGACAACAAACACCATGATATGACGTAGACCAAGGTGTGCAAGGTCATCCACTTGAAAAACAGACAGTCACAGACAAGGAATGTCCTAGCTCATACTAAGGGTCATGTTGCCCCAGTCTTTTTGTCAAGACAATCCACATACAACAGTCAAAGAAAATAAAATAGGCCAGGAGACGTCATCACACCTCTAAATCCTTCATGGGACATCCTCGAGGTAGCTAGTAACATGACCAAAAAGACAAGATAGTAAAAAATATAAGACAAAATAGCCAAGATAGCCAAAAGATAAGATAAGAAAGACCAGAAAGATTAACAACCATGTAATTTTGTTTGCCAATGTTTTTTTGCCAAAGATTGAATTCTTGTTTGATTTTGACGCTTTGACAGCTTTTAAGAGTTTTGCCAATTTGACGACATGTTGATGGTTTAACAGAGCTTCATTGTCGAAGGGACATCCCTAAAAAGGCAAAGGACATTTTGACGAGGTCTAACTCCAAGAAGGACACATCTTGAAGAGGAACAAAGAGTGACGAGATTGACATTGTTTTGGTAATATGTTTTGGCAAGTTGACTGATGTTGGATCAGATGATCGACAATTTATGTTGTCTAATTTGACTAATTTGACATTGACGCTTCTTCAAATGATCAGTTTTGTGTTCGAAGTTGACTATGTCCGGGAATTTATTTTGGATCAGATGTGACGACAGACAAATGCCATGATTTTATTTCCTTGACCAACCTAAAAGGATCAATTTTAATGTCTCGACTCATTGGATCGATGGCCTTGCCTACCAGCAAATGCGCAGACAATGTAGTTCGAATAACGACATGGACTGACTGACATCACTGAATTTGACTCCATGTGACTGACTTTGACATTGATTTGGATGTTTTTGTGTTTTTCTTTAGGACGTTTTATGATTTTTAGGTCTTTCTTTAAGACTTTTTGTGATTTTTTTGGTCTTTTTTTCAGGACATTTTGTGATGTTTTTGTCTTTTTTCAGGACATTTTATGATGTTTTTTGTCTTTTTTCAGGACATTTTATGATGTTTTTTGTCTTTTTTAGGACATTTTATGATGTTTTTGTCTTTTTGTCATTTTATATTTTTTTGGATTTTGACGTTTAAGAGGATCGTGACAAATGCATATGACTAACTCCTACACATGAGAATCCAAGGACAAACATGATTGTGCCCATAGTCAAGCTGAATACCAATTGACAGGTGATGACAACGTTGTTTGACGTGGGAAGGACGCATCCCAAAACAACGTGAGGACGATGACGATAATGTGACGAAAGTATGGATGTCTACAGCTGGGCCGGGAACGCAATCAAGTAAAATTTTGGATAATGTGCTTGTATGGATTAGACTCGTTGCATTTGGAATGACTTGGTTAGGACTAGATGGGATGATGATTATCCTTAGACCATTTGAGAAGGGAAAGCCAAGGTAGGTGACAGACATGAAAGGATAGGGGGTGACCTTGGTAAAAGACGAGACACATGAGACTAAGGGAATTGTCATATGATTTTCAAGGACTATGTCGTATAAGGACAATAAGACTATGATGGTCAATGACATGATGTTTCGTGAATCGTGTATGACTAAATGATAGACATGTCAAGAGTTTTCCCAAAGCATGATTTATGTGTGCCAGTTTTATGTCAAAACCAAGATAGGTGGGAAAATGGACAGAAATGATAGGGCTTAGATGGATGTCAATGTTATGAGGAAGGCATGGGAAATGAGACGACTTGCCCCCAAGTGTAAGAGTCCACATAGACGATTTATTTTACACATGACGCCTGTTTGCCAGGTTTTCATCATGGTACTTATCCAGGCTCGCTCGCTATGTACACCATTACAAATTCTCTCTTTACCATTTTCTTTGAATTTTTGATTTTTTGAAGTGTCACCAAGACTCGCTCTTTTCTGCCGTGTTTTCATCAGGGTGACAATTTTTTTACATTATTCAATTTTTTTTTTTTATTTCTGATTTTGCGGATAGCCTGGATGCTTTAGATGACCACTGACTGTTCTGAATCCACTGACGGTGCCGATGTAGAAACTGGTGCCATGATATGCCAATAATGACCTTGTTGAAGGAGTTGTCTTGTCAAGATTGTAGCACTTGTATACAACTGATCGATGTCATTGTGATCCTTTCTGATACTAGAGTTGGCCTTATCAAAATACGCACATCGCAATAGAGTGCCATCAGAGTCCTTGTGGTAAAGAGTTGCTGCCATGATGTGACAGATTTGTGATGTAGGATTTTTGGACTTTAGGCGAGATGTAGGATTATGACAAATGATGGTAGACATGGAAAGGTTGTTTGGATGTTTAGATGAATGACTTTTTACTTTCCAAACTTGGGATGTTGGATGATAGATTTTGGAGGGATGGTGTTTGGAACCAACAGTTTTATATGCCTTGATTGATGACCATTTTGAAGGAGGTGGACACGTGTTATATGTGGGAGTCCTCTTGCCTTGTGGCTCCACATTGTGGTTGACTTTTGTATTTGACTGGGTGTCTTTGTTCGATCCGTCTTTCTTTGGGATCCATTTTAATTTCCTTTGTCCACTTGTCCTTTTGTTTGATTCAATGGCCTTTGACATTTGATTTTGATCTTTTGACTTGTAAGAGTTTTGTTTTTGTTGGTTCCAAAGGGAAGGTTTATTTATGATGGAGTGATGGTTCATGGTGTGGGTGGATGGGGTGTTGGCAGCAATCTTATGACAAGGATTTCTCATGGAATCCATTTTGACATTTGTGTCTGACAAGGTTGCCCCTAGTATCGAGGAGGCACCACTGACATCGTTTGATTTGCTATCTGAGGAATAACCAACACCTTGATGTCTGTAATTTTCCTGAAGTTGTATTGGTTCTAGAATGCCTTGCTCATGTATGCCTAGTCCTTTGCCTTGATATTGCATGCTTTGACAGATTCTATTTGCGATGGGGTATTTATTGTTTTGAAAGCAAGATGCTAACCCATCATGATGTCTATGGACACTGTCACTTGTAATATTTTCATCTACGAGAAAGCCTGCTCTGACAAAGATAGATGACCCTAAGTGATAAAGTGTCTTAGCTTCATTGTCTTGTTGGACATATTCCTGACTGATATCTTTGGTCTGATCATGCGACATGTCAGGTTCAAATAATTCTCTTGGTGCTTCCAAAGAAATGTCGAAGCCATCATTATAGTCAGTGTCATAGAGTCCAGTAAATTCAACTATAGCTTGATCATTTTCAAATATGTCTATATTGGAATACTCTTGTGCTTGAGGAGTATCGTCTATGTGTGTAATGGAGGCAAGTGTCTCATTTTGGAAACTGTCAATAGTCGAGGCCTGTATAGGATTGGAAAGTGTTTGATCATGAATGGCGTAAAGGTCAAGGAGTGGATCGTTTTGGAATTTTTGGTCAAAGATGGGGTTGTCATGGATTTGGACTTCTTGGTCAATGGTGGGGTCTTGGTCAAAGATGGGGTTGTCGTGGATTTGGACTTCTTGGTCAATGGTAGGTGTATTTTGGATGTCATGATTGTCTTGAAGGACTTCTTGAATGGAGTTTAAGATAGGGTCATGGGATGGACTACCTTGTTCTTGACATGAGGATGACATTATAAGGTTATGCTTTGGGCTTTCATTTTGACATGTATCCTCAAGTGTAGACGATGGGATGTGACTTTGAGAATTTTCATGACTAGATGTGGCTTGTGAGGGGGTGACTTGAAAAGGATTAATGACAAAAGGATTAGGATAGGACGTGGGAACTTGGACTGGACTAGTATATGAAGGACTAGGATAGGACATGGGTACTTGCATTGGACTAGCATGTGAGGGACAAAGATAGGACATGGAGTCTTGGACTGGATATGTCATGGATTCTCGGACTAGATTAACTTTTGAATGACAAGGATATGACATGGAGACTTCGACTTGATTGGTGTAAGGTTGATTGAAATAGGACATGGAGACTTGGACCGGATCGGTATGATATGATGTGGGGACTTGACATGAGCTGGTAGATGATTGATAAGGGATGCAAACTTGGACGAGGTTAATAGGTGAAGGACTAGCATATGATGGGGAGACATGGAATGGACTAGTGGACAATTGACATCCCTTGTCAAAGTTAGGATAAGGGTGATAAGTGGACCTTTGTTGTGAATTAATGGCAGGATTTATGTTAAGTGAATTTTGGTAGTGAGGGTGGATGGACGGAGGACTAGGACTGATGGGTTGTTGGTATGAAGGACCTTGATTTTTGGCTTGGATAAATTGTCTCCTAAAGTCTGAGGCTTTTTGGTATTGACCTTTACAGAGTAATTCGTATTCAATTTTACTAGCAAGCCTATCCATATCTTGGCGAAGGGAAGACAAGGTGGTGGATGTCATGATGTTTTTCTAAGGGAAATGACTAATGCAAGGTGATAAAATTGGTCAAGAAAGGATGCCAAATGCTAAGGTGACAATGAAGATGTTGACTAAGGAAAATGACCAATGCCAAGTCTAGATACCAAATGAGGACTATGATGGACAATACCAAGTCTAAGTTCAAAATGAGGACTGAGATTGTGTTTTGATGTCTTGTTGAAAAGTTTGAGTTGTCCAAGGTCGATTGTTTGTGTCTAGATTTGTGAATATTGTGTATAATGTTTTGAAAAAATCCAACAAGCACTTGACAAGCACAATGTTTTGGGTGTAAACAAACACACATAAGACAAACACGATCCTAGGTTAGGCCATGACAATATTCACTAGATTCCACATAACCGCATATCTATAGCGTGTGAATTCAGAAGCTTGGCTGCACGGGCTCCCCCTTATAGTGCACTCTCTTCTCAGGCCAACAAGGCTTCCAACCCCCATGAAACTCCCATGGTGAGCTGATCACCTCTACTACAAACTGCGAAAGTGTGGATGCCTTCACACTGACCGATGCTGCGCTAGCAAATAAAAGGATTTTGGCTTACTACATAAGATTTTTTAGTTCGGGACCCCTGTTCGAGTGGCCATACATGGGGCAAGAGATTAATCACCATTAAGGTGGCACTCCAGCTTGAAGAGGTTAAGCTCAACAGGGTTTAAGGGAGTACAACTCCATCCGTATGACACATCCGCACTCGCAACCTTAGGTTTTCCCTTAAGATTTACATTTATATACCGGTCGGGGGTAGCTTGGCTTTAGCTCCGTTGCCGGTTTGAGTCACGTTGGGGTGATGAAATCCCCAGGCAGGCCCAATTTCTAGAGTTTGTAACCGTTTCTCTTACACCTAAGATCGCTCGAAAGCGCGAGGGGAGAGGATACTCCGATATACCAAGTCAGGGTAAATAAAAGATTAGAATGGGTCTGGTTTTTTGATCACAAGGTTTTCACCAAGTGAGAGCATACTCACCTACCATTCCACAACCACAATCAAGCAAAGAAGACATGTGCTCTTTTTATATGCACCAAATTCAAATGTTTGCTAATCTAAGAAAAAAAAGCACAAAGTTGGTTTATTCCTTCTTTGACATGCGAATCTGCAAACAATGAATATTAGTAGTCTCATATGCAATGGTCTTGGACACACGAATGAGAATCGCCACACGCTACAAGAAAAGATTAGTCACAACTATTCGAGAGTTATCTAGTCACAACAAATCTAATTTAAAAAAAAAAATTTGACAGTAAAATGAAAAATACAGAGAATAAAACCTGTCTAAAATCTCAAGAGGTTTCCAAAAATATAAATAAATCAGAAAAATTTGCTGTTTTGCACCAGAAATTATTTTTTTATGAAAAATCATAAAATTTTTTATAAAAAATACAAAACAACTCTAAAAATTCTGATTTTTTTACTAGAGTTATCTGATGTCATCGAAAATCTGCAAAAAAATTTTGTGAGTAGATCTACAACCGTGAGTGAGATATAAGCAAATTTATTTTAAACCCTAATTTCAAAAAATCTATTTTTTGACTAATAATTGCACATACAAATTTAAAAACTAAAGAGTAGACCCCTGTTAAAATTCAAAGAGCTTTCCAGAAATGTAAACATATCTAAAAAATTCAATTATTTGCTCCCGAAATTAATTTTTTATTAAAAAATAGAAAAAATATAAAAAATTCAAACCAGCCTCGAAAAAATCTGATTTTTGGAATGGAAGCTCAAGACATTGTCTCCAATCTACAAAAAAAAAATTGTGAAAAAATACGTATCCGTTTGAAAGTTATGGTCGAATATTTGGAAACTAGGGCTTTATCCACAATGATGTCAAACCTGCAACAGAAATCAAACAAAACCTGCAACAAAAGAATCCAACTCCAACATTTCTCAAAATGTGTTAAAATATGTCAGGTTCACCAATGTAATCAAGGGAAAATCAGAGAATTGTTAGAGGGGTTAGCACAATAACATTAAAATCCATTGAAGTAACAAAGTACAAAGGAAATAAATATGAAAACAAAAGGAACAAAGTTACCCTAAGTCTTCATCTTCCATGCTTTACCTTTGTTACACCTTCTAGCTTGCAGTAAATAAAGATGTCCTCAGATTTTGTATGAGCAACTATGACAAATGACAAGACTAAAGCAAGTGTTGAAGGACTTGTATAAAAGAAATGACCTCACTATAGACTAAAATGACAATGACTGTAAAAATGACAATGACAATAATCTAAGTTGACAAAATGAGCATGAGACGCCAAAATAAGAACAAAATTGTCATTTTATAAAAACTGCAATTTTGAATGTGTGGCCAGGATGAGAAAATGACAAATACCCTAGAATCAATGGTCAAGATTGAATATTGTAGTATGGACTAGGATTAGGTCAAAATTAGGGCAAATGATAAGAAATGAATGGCCAAGATTGAATTATAAAATAATTCAATCAAGGGCTAAAATTAAATGAGATGTCAAGAGATAAGATTTGATGTGGAAGATAAGATTGGCACAGATAAAGAGGTTGGTGGAGAAATTAAATAATAAAAATTATTTAATTTAGGTGACCAATGAATAATTAAATAATAAAGATATTATTTAATTATAGAGGAATGTGACAAAAAGAATCATTTTGAATTAAATAATGATTTAATTCAAAATTCAAGAGAGTGGACTAAATTAAATAAATAAAATTTATTTAATTTATGAGAGAAAAGACTAATGAATAATTAAATAATTAAAATAATTATTTAATTATAGTGGATAGTGGACAAAAATTAAATAAATAAGAATTTATTTAATTTTAGAAAGAAGGGGACCTAATTAGTGACGTAATTAAATAAATAAAATTTATTTAATTAATCAAGGGAGAATAAAGATAAAAATGAATTAATTAAATAATTAAAATTATTTAATTAATAGAAGAATTATGACTTTAGAAAATAATTAAATAATTAAAAGTTATTTAATTATTAAGAATGAAAGGGGCAATGTTGAATAATCAAGAGTTGCAAGCCTAGACAATTTTATGTGTAATTCAAGCTGCTTAGCAAGGTTTTCATGATGTGCACCATGTTTTTTTAATAGGCCACCTAAATGGTACACACTATGAGAGATTTAAACAAAGCTATCTATATATGACTTTCTCTTCTCATCGACTATAGCACTAGGTTGCGATTCTCTCAATTTGAAAACACTTTCAATAACTGACAATTCAGTTGCTGTTGTGTCCAACCCGCAGAAAGCAGTCCAATCATTTACAATCATTCCAGCACCCACAACTTCACTTACACGATTGACAGTGCCTGCTACAAGTGGTACTTGGAGGAGTGTTGATAACTCATCTAGATCTTCAATGGATGTGTGTGGATGTACCTATCAAACAACAACAAAATCCTGCCAGTAAATATCTCAAATGTGCATTTCAGACCATCTCCAAGCTAATAAACATGAGCACGAACACAATCATATACAAAATGACTAATTCGAAGACTGAACAAATCCATTACTAAAAGTAATTATTTCTCCATCTAGCCAAATTTAAGTAATAGATGTTTGAGCAAGAGAAATATTGATTCTGACCAGCCCTCTCTCAGTTAGAAAGCACACTAAACATGGACACCAAACAATCATATACAAAATATTGACTTCAAGTTTGAAAAAATCCATAACTAAAAGTAGAAATTTCTCTATCTGGGAAGCCAAATTTAAGTATTAGGTGTTTGAGCAAGAGAAATATTGATTCTTACCAGCCCCCCTCGGTTAGAAAGCACACCATAACTGCCAACAAGAATATTTCCAGCAATAGTTTGCCTAAAAACCTCGATTCCTAGAACATCTGCTATCAGTTCTTCTGTCTCCTGGATAATAAAATGGAATCATTTTAAAAATGGACCCAAAGCATCAAAATTTAACACTAAATTGAAATATGACAAAATAATATAAAATTTATTCAATATCCCATGACTGAAACATTAATTATAACATTAGTCATAGTCATTCAGCAATGGTAATGGAATAAAGGATAGAACATGCTATGTATGATAATAGCATATATGAAGCATGCGACCATTTTTTTCTTCAAAACATGCATCCCATAATAACCAGCTTTCTTAACTCCATTTAGAAACAAACTACATCTTTGAAAAGATCCACAATTCATGCAAGCAAAGAAATTTATATAAACTTATAATCTAGTAAACCAAATAACCTCCCAAATTTTCTAGCTACGATATTAAACTACAATATACTTATTCAACAATAGAAGGATCTCTAGCAAGGATAACTGGATATCTCATATAATGTCAACAAGCAGTTCCATTTTTACAATTCACTGTATTTTTCATTATTATTTTTTTCCTAGGCATATCGTATCTAGGTACACTCAACTACATCCCGGGACTATGGATCCTGGACCAGGTATTATCACACTGGGTACACATCCCAGTTCAGCTATGCCTTGGATACAGCCTGGAACTATGGATACTTCACTGCATAGTAGCAAAAATCGAGAATTTATCAGAGAAAATTTGGGAATCCAAAAAAGCATAAAAAGAATATTTGCTGTTTTATATTAAGCGGCAATTTAATTGCATACGATACAGAAAGTGAAAAACAGAGTTTACCATGAAATTTGGAATCTGTTTTCATTCGGTTCATGGAATTACATTGCATAGCGCATTACTGTGTTTGCTTGAGATTGGTACACTGCTGAAGGGCTCTGACAGTTGTTCAATTTCAACATCTATAAAGAAGTGTTTATAGTTGATTGGGCTTTTATTTTCTCGGATGCAGTTTTCTGATGATGCACTAACATCTAGAATCTGTCACTTCATCGACCTGATTCCATCTACGGGTTTCTCCTAGGTATGAAAATGTTACCTCATTCCCTAAGAGTATAAAGGAACCTCTAGTTAAATTTCTGCTCACGCTCCCTCACGTGGTTTATGCTAGAGCCATCATATGGATGCATCACACTCTACTCCCCATTTTGCTTCATCAAAGAAACCACCTCATTGATTCTCTAACTTTAATCAAGGATCTTCATGATCTTCAATTTCCTCTACATGCTCTCCTCTTTATCTTCAATGTGATTGATCTATATGCCAGCATTCCTACTGCTGCTAAATTGACTGCACTCAGGTCGCATGATGTCTTCATAGTCTTCTGTCAATGCTGTCGTACAGCCAAGGGCAGCAATTTAGCTGTTGTCCATGCCTGTTTATTTTTGTGCTTTCTGGGGGGTCAAATTGTTTAGGCTATTTGCTTAAAATATCTCTCGTATTTCAAACAGTTTATAGATGATGCTGTAGGAATATGGAAAAGCACCTGATCTGATATGCAAATAGTTTTTCATGCTTATGCATCGTGCTTTGAAAGCCTCAACATTACTTGCAATGTCTCAGAAAACAAATATTAACGTTTTGGATGTTGTCCACTTTAAGGAGTCTAACTTTGTTTCAAAAGGTTCTTTAAGCACTAAGTGCTTTCAGAAACCCACCAATATCAGGATGTCTCTTTTCCCTCACATCGTCCCAAGAATCAACATAAGTCTTTTATCGTGAGAGTTGAAAAGACATCTTGCTCAAGAAAGCAACAAACAAGGTTTTCCAACAGTTGAAGCACACTTTCTTCCATCAACTCCTTGCCAAAGTCTACGCTCCAAATTTCCTGATTCCCTTATTTGCTCGAGGTGGCTTCAATCAGCATCTTGCTTTGCTTGCTAAGATAATCCATATAGTTGAAGATCTACTCCCTTGGTTTTCAAGCTGGACAATTGATAATAAATCATCCAATATCAAATGTTTAAAGATAAATCAAAGCACTACATATATTATATATGTTCAAAATATAGTAATACTGCCATTAAGGGCACGGTGCATTGGTGTATTGTTGTTGTTGACACCATGGTACAAACTTCTGCTAGGCTGCTGAGCTCATAGGCTTTGTGCCCTTGCTAGGTCATTGAGCTTGCAGGTTTGAACCACCTGTGTTCATGCAGGTGAGGTGGTCCCCCTTGTGACCTCCACTAGTACAGGGCTGGCCAAAATAATCTCAACTTCACCAACTAAACAAATTAAACAATCAACAAAAAAAATACACTCAATGCTCAGACATGCAACTGCACATGGAATTGGAAACTTAATATAAATCAGCATATTGCTACTCAGTCAGAGCATCAACTTCCATCAATTAAAAATTTAAATTATTAGAATCACAAGAAGCACAAGTGCCATTCACAATAGCTGCATTGCACATGTAATGTGATAGTTTCATGCCCCTCATTGCTGATTAAGACTAAGATATGCAACAATAGAATCCAAATTGAGAAGCTCAGGTGTTACATCCCAATGACTTCCACTGCCTAATTGGACTCAACTTGCTTGTGCAATAACTGTCATTGAACACAAATCCAACTTACGTATCATAATAGAATTATTAGTGAAGAAGGAATTGAAGGAAATGTTATTTTCTTTTTTTATGTTATTAATATTAGAGTATTTCTTTTCAGATTAGTTTAGGTTGTTTAAAAAATATATATTTTATGTTTTTTCATTAAAATAATTGTTTTTTTTTTTTGGCATAAGATTCTGCAGCACTACCAAATATTTCACAGGATTGTGGGTCATCCTCAGGTTTGTCTGAGCCATACTTAGGCAGGCACCACAATACTATGCCATACCGAAATTTCAAGCAGCGGCCGCGGATACGCAAAGATTTACATTGAAAACATTTGCAAAACACGTGCTTGATTGCAACTCAACATTTGTCTTTGGGATTGACAAGTACACTTACAAGCAATGATGAAAAATTAAAATATTCATCATAAAAAAGCCAAGTCATTGTTATTTTGAAATTTTCTGTCTGATTCCTCCTTACTACTCCAAAGCAGTGGTACTTCATTTTTGGTTTAGTAATTAAAGTTTTTCTTCTTGGTCTGATTAGAATTAATTTAGCCTGTAGGTGCTAGTTGTTAACAAAAATCACACCTTTTTTTGTAATGAGCATCTCTCCCAAGCTGGAGAAAACAATTAGCCCCAAACACACCAGGTAAGCAAAGAGTCAGCCTGGCTCTTCTCTCCATTTCGAGGAAACTAGAATCATTTCCCCATTCCTTCCCAATCACCAACAACCAAAAAATATTGCTGCAGGACAACATTCCCATCCACCCCTAAGAAGGAAGAGTAAATCAAACGCATATTGAAGAAACATCATTCATGGTCACACAGGGTAAGAGCAATGGTGGTTCCAAAAAGCAAAAGAAATTAGCTGGAACACATATTGCTTCAAAAGAAATTCTCTGTTCAATAACATTTTTATTCTGAAACTCAATTTGTTTTATTATCCATTTTACTTCAACATTTTCATGGGCATAAGCACTTGGGAACTCAGTTATCGCTACAGAACCTGGATTGTGCTGAGTTCATATTCAAAAAAATCAATCAGGGAGAAAGCTAGAATAGTCAGTTAGCAGATAATAGTTGGACAGTATGGTACTAGTAATAATACTTGCTTAGCCACATGAATATCCTATAAAAAGAAAGAAGAGCATACCCTGTCCATGTCAGTATGAATTAGGCCTACATGATCATTGCAGACAACACAATTGCCAAGAGCAGACGATCTTTCGTCAACTCTTTTCACGACAACTTGATCAGGTAAGCTATTCCTCAAGTGCTGAAGTTCTGGTAACATTTGAAAAAATAGTTGTTATGAGACTTACTGTTTACAAGTTGCAATAAGACATGCATCTCAGGAAAGACAATGACGAGTAGAACACCACAATCAGATGAATGTAGAGCTGCACCTACACAAAAATATCTGAAAGCCAAACTCAAAAGAAATATGATTACAAATAGACTTAAATTTCCAAATTAAAATACAATGAGAAAAATGTCCCAAAATTTTGAGGGGTGGTATTTAATAATTAATAATAGACTAATTTTACACATGATTCAATAAATTGTAATTCAAGAAAACCCTAAGATAAACTATATGCTAAAGAACTATTAATTTTAGATGTAATGGCACTCAAGATTTTACGCAGTTAAAGATGCCTTGTTAAATATCATATATTGTGATGCATTTACTTAAGGGCAGAAGCTGATATTTTCCTACCTTTTGAACTGGATAGTGAAAGGTGTTGTGAACTAAAATACAGAGAAAACAATGTCACACCTAGCATTTTGGTTCACATTGAAACATATTGGTTTACCTAGAACTAAGGCTAATCTCTTTTGCTTTCTGACACCACAATTGCTCTTACCCCGTGCGACCATGAATGGTGTATCTTGCATATGCTTTTGAAGTTAAAACTACTGTCAGAAACTAATTAAATAGACCTTTTAACTCTGAATGTCAAAACAGCATCAACACATCCCCTCTATTTTGAACTAAAAAAATATAATTTGATTTATGCACATAATGAGCCTTTATGCATAAGTTGAGATCTCATTTTAACCCATGCTCCTTTTCAGTATCCAATGGAAGAAATAAGTTTTCAACCCTGTATATTACATGGGAATGCTATGTGACCTTTGGTAAATGGAAGCTCCCCTGGATATCATGATAAATCAGGTGCCAACTCTGAAAATTTTGGCTTTTACTCCCTTAAGAAGATAAGGACTGCAAATTTTCTTTTCAAAGTCATGTTCTGGTCAATCTCAACATATAACTGAGAAGAAAACAGCCTGAGCTATTCAAGAGGAAAACTAAGGTCACTTGACAAAAGGCACCATAGCTAATCAGGAAGAATAATCATCCTATAAGAAATCTAAAGAAATGATCAAAAGAGAACTTCAATTTACTACTTGGGATGAGGGAAATGAATTGAGGAGTTTTCTTGGGGAATTGATGAGTTTTCTTAGGGATGAGCCATGTAACCTAGACAAAGTTTGAGATTGTGAACATCATATCTTTTATCAGTTTAAAGGAGAGAAGCATCCAGCAGGATCAAATATTGATGGAGGCAGTCCTACAAATACACTCATATTTTTTTTTAAAAGGGAGGAGTAACACACCTCAAAATAATATTAAATTTAGAATAAGCCAAACCAATCTGAAAAGAATGGTTACATCTTAATAGCAATATCAAGCCTTTCCCATTCACTAAAATTATAAAATTTCGAATTGAATATAGTATTTGTTATTGTTCATCCATGGACTGGAATAAATGTTAAACAACTTTTATAATTTACAATGTCAGATAGGTTTATTATAATTTTGAATTTTAAACATGTCTCCTTTGAATACGTGAGTTAATGACATGTGATCTTTCAATTACATACTAAAGTGAAAGGTGACATTTTGTTTATGTTCTGCCTGCTGTACACCATACTTATTCCATTTTGTATGCTATGGAAATCACATTGTTATATCTGCTATTGTGTGTATTCTATTGTAAACACTATTGAAGCAAACATACCAAGACATTCACCAGACAAAAATAAGCCTTGCTTATATTGGGATTACCTTGATCAGTTGTTGTATTTGGTAATAGCAGACCATTTTTATTCCCTGTAAACAGAAACATAAAGGCTCATAAAAGACCAAAAACCTGGCACAGATTCAAAATACACATTTCCTAATACATAGAACAAATTACCAACACAGAGTCATCCAATTATTCTGGTTCCAGCTATTGATGTCTTTACAACAGGAATGACCTCAGCTAGCTCCGACTCAAATGTGCTGGAACAAGAGACAACGGAGGATGAGTAAAAACATCCCAAAAAACTTATCCAGATTTGTTTCAATATTAATGTGTCAAAATGCCACATTGCAAGAAGATGGTTATTATATTGAAACCTAACAAACCACTTCTATTGCCATCTCTGTAAGTATTTGTGTGAGCTTTCTATAATGTAACCTGTAAAAGTTCTCTGATCCACCAATAGCCACCAGACAGTATGCATTCGTAAGCTTTGCAAAGGCACCAACTTCAGAAGAATTTTCAAATTGAGTCCCTGCATTGAACCAAAATCAAAACATTAATCAAAAGAAGAATTTATAAGGACCCTTCAGAAATGCAGTACACATAACCACTCCAATGTAAGATCCCATTCACGCTTACGTATACAAATGTATACAGAGATATTTTTGCATGTACATGGATATAGATGATCATTTCATTTAACCTATACTGTTATCTCCTGAAAGAGCATTAAATGGTTCCAAGTCCTGATAGAGTATTGGCACAGTGCAACCTTTGATTTGGTCTGGTGTAGACCATAGTATACAGTAATTGAAACACAAAATGACTGATCTACAGCTCATGCCCCGAGCATCGCTACCTCAAAAACAAAACCTACCGCAATAAACATCTACCTACAATAAATTCTAGTTGCTCTTGGGATAAGAGAACAAACATTTGCTAGGCCATTGCTGATTGGATTTATCAACAGCAAGCAAGGATTGAATGTTTCCTCTAGATCTCAAATGTGCAAGATGAATCAATCCTATCAAATGCAACACTCTTGCAAAATCAAATAACTACTGTACTTACTAAAACCCCCAAAACTATTTTTGACAAACTACTGTGCTGATTTGTGTTAAGTGAATTTTGGTAGTGAGGGTGGATGGACGGAGGACTAGGACTGATGGGTTGTTGGTATGAAGGACCTTGATTTTTGGCTTGGATAAATTGTCTCCTAAAGTCTGAGGCTTTTTGGTATTGACCTTTACAGAGTAATTCGTATTCAATTTTACTAGCAAGCCTATCCATATCTTGGCGAAGGGAAGACAAGGTGGTGGATGTCATGATGTTTTTCTAAGGGAAATGACTAATGCAAGGTGATAAAATTGGTCAAGAAAGGATGCCAAATGCTAAGGCGACAATGAAGATGTTGACTAAGGAAAATGACCAATGCCAAGTCTAGATACCAAATGAGGACTATGATGGACAATACCAAGTCTAAGTTCAAAATGAGGACTGAGATTGTGTTTTGATGTCTTGTTGAAAAGTCTGAGTTGTCCAAGGTCGATTGTTTGTGTCTAGATTTGTGAATATTGTGTATAATGTTTTGAAAAAATCCAACAAGCACTTGACAAGCACAATGTTTTGGGTGTAAACAAACACACATAAGACAAACACGATCCTAGGTTAGGCCATGACAATATTCACTAGATTCCACATAACCGCATATCTATAGCGTGTGAATTCAGAAGCTTGGCTGCACGGGCTCCCCCTTACAGTGCACTCTCTTCTCAGGCCAACCAAGCTTCCAACCCCCATGAAACTCCCATGGTGAGCTGATCACCTCTACTACAAACTGCGAAAGTGTGGATGCCTTCACACTGACCGATGCTGCGCTAGCAAATAGAAGGATTTTGGCTTACTACATAAGAGTTTTTAGTTCGAGACCCCCGTTCGAGTGGCCATACATGGGGCAAGAGATTAATCACCATTAAGGTGGCACTCCAGCTTGAAGAGGTTAAGCTCAATAGGGTTTAAGGGAGTACAACTCCATCCGTATGACACATCCGCACTCGCAACCTTAGGTTTTCCCTTAAGATTTACATTTATATACCGGTCGGGGGTAGCTTGGCTTTAGCTCCGTTGCCGGTTTGAGTCACGTTGGGGTGATGAAATCCCCAGGCAGGCCCAATTTCTAGAGTTTGTAACCGTTTCTCTTACACCTAAGATCGCTCGAAAGCGCGAGGGGAGAGGATACTCCGATATACCAAGTCAGGGTAAATAAAAGATTAGAATGGTTCTGGTTTTTTGATCACAAGGTTTTCACCAAGTGAGAGCATACTCACCTACCATTCCACAACCACAATCAAGCAAAGAAGACATGTGCTCTTTTTATATGCACCAAATTCAAATGTTTGCTAATCTAAGAAAAAAAAGCACAAAGTTGGTTTATTCCTTCTTTGACATGCGAATCTGCAAACAATGAATATTAGTAGTCTCATATGCAATGGTCTTGGACACACGAATGAGAATCGCCACACGCTACAAGAAAAGATTAGTCACAACTATTCGAGAGTTATCTAGTCACAACAAATCTAATTTAAAAAAAAAAATTTGATAGTAAAATGAAAAATACAGAGAATAAAGCCTATCTAAAATCTCAAGGGGTTTCCAAAAATATAAATAAATCAGAAAAATTTGCTGTTTTGCACCAGAAATTAATTTTTTATGAAAAATCATAAAAAAATTTATAAAAAATACAAAACAGCTCTAAAAATTCTAATTTTTTTACTAGAGTCATCTGATGTCGTCGCAAATCTGCAAAAAAAATTTTGTGAGTAGATCTGCAATAGTGAAATCGAGATATGACAAATTTATTTTTGACCTAATTTCAAAATCTATTTTTGACAATAGTGCATCAGAGTTTAAAAACTAAAAGTAGACATATTTAAAAATTTCAAAAGTTTCCGAGTAAACATATCTAAAAAATTCAATTATTTGCTCCCGAAATTAATTTTTGATTAAAAAATAGAAAAAATATAAAAAATTCAAACCAGCCTCGAAAAAATCTGATTTTTGGAATGGAAGCTCAAGACATTGTCTCCAATCTACAAAAAAAAAATTGTGAAAAAATACGCAGCCGTTTGAAAGTTATGGACGAATATTTGGAAACTAGGGCTTTATCCACAATGATGTCAAACCTGCAACAAAAGAATCCAACTCCAACATTTCTCAAAATGTGTTAAAATATGTCAGGTTCACCAATGTAATCAAGGGAAAATCAGAGAATTGTTAGAGGGGTTAGCACAATAACATTAAAATCCATCGAAGTAACAAAGTACAAAGGAAATAAATATGAAAACAAAAGGAACAAAGTTACCCTAAGTCTTCATCTTCCATGCTTTACCTTTGTTACACCTTCTAGCTTGCAGTAAATAAAGATGTCCTCAGATTTTGTATGAGCAACTATGACAAATGACAAGACTAAAGCAAGTGTTGAAGGACTTGTATAAAATGACCTCCTATAGACTAAAAGAGCAATAATGGTATAAAAATGACGTGACTTAATAATCAGTTAATGAGAGAAGCTAGGCATGAGGCCTTAAAATAAGAACAAAATTGTCATTTTATAAAAACTGCAATTTTGAATGTGTGGCCAGGATGAGAAAATGACAAATACCCTAGAATCAATGGTCAAGATTGAATATTGTAGTATGGACTAGGATTAGGTCAAAATTAGGGCAAATGATAAGAAATGAATGGCCAAGATTGAATTATAAAATAATTCAATCAAGGGCTAAAATTAAATGAGATGTCAAGAGATAAGATTTGATGTGGAAGATAAGATTGGCACAGATAAAGAGGTTGGTGGAGAAATTAAATAATAAAAATTATTTAATTTAGGTGACCAATGAATAATTAAATAATTAAAATATTATTTAATTATAGAGGAATGTGACAAAGGGAATCATTTTGAATTTAAATAATGATTTAATTCAAAATTCAAGAGAGTGGACCAAATTAAATAAATAAATTAAATTTATTTAATTTAAGAGAGAAGAGGCTAATGAATAATTAATTATTTAATTATAGTGGGAGATGGACAAAATTAAATAAATTAGAATATATTTAATTTTAAAAGAAGGGGACTTAATTAGTGATGTAATTAAATAAATAAAATTTATTTATTTAATAATCAAGGAGAATAAATGACAAAGGGGAATTAAATAAATAATTAAAAATTATTTAATTAATAGAAGAATGTAACTTTGAAATAATCAAATTAATTAAAAATTATTTAATTATTAAATGAAAGAACGTATTGAATAATCTAAGAGTTGCAAGCCTAGAACAATTTTATGTGTCTACAACATCCACTGTTTTTTTTTCGGATTTATGCCAAAACATATTAATTCAAGCTGCTTAGCAAGGTTTTCATGATGTGCACCATGTTTTTTTAATAGGCCACCTAAATGGTACACACTATGAGAGATTTAAACAAAGCTATCTATCAATGAATTTCTCTTCTCATCGACTATAGCACTAGGTTGCGATTCTCTCAATTTGAAAACACTTTCAATAACTGACAATTCAGTTGCTGTTGTGTCCAACCCGCAGAAAGCAGTCCAATCATTTACAATCATTCCAGCACCCACAACTTCACTTACACGATTGACAGTGCCTGCTACAAGTGGTACCAGAAGTGTTGATAACTTTCATCTAGATCTTCAATGGATGTGTGTGGATGCTTACCTATCAAACAACAACAAAAATCACGCGATAAAACCTCTCAAATGTGCATTTTGGACCATCTCCAAGCTAATAAACATGAAACACGAACACAATCATATACAAAGCCAATAGTCGAAGGCGAACAAATCCATTACTAAAAAAGTAATTATTTCTCCATCTATGTAAATTTAAGTAATAGATGTTTGAGCAAGAGAGAAATATTGATTACGACGACCTCTCTCGTTAGAAAGCACACACCCCAAAACATGGACACCAAGCAATCATATACAAATATTGACTTCAAGTTTTGAAAATCCATAACTAAAAGTAGAATTTCTCTATCTGGGAAGCCAAATTTAAGTATTAGGTGTTTGAGCAAGAGAAATATTGATTCTTACCAGCCCCCCTCGGTTAGAAAGCACACCATAACTGCCAACAAGAATATTTCCAGCAATAGTTTTCCTAAAAACCTCGATTCCTAGAACATCTGCTATCAGTTCTTCTGTCTCCTGGATAATAAAATGGAATCATTTTAAAAATGGACCCAAAGCATCACAATTTAACACTAAATTGAAATATGACAAAATAATATAAAATTTATTCAATATCCCATGACTGAAACATTAATTATAACATTAGTCATAGTCATTTAGCAATGGTAATGGAATAAAGGATAGAACATGCTATGTATGATAATAGCATATATGAAGCATGCGACCATTTTTTTCTTCAAAACATGCATCCCATAATAACCAGCTTTCTTAACTCCATTTAGAAACAAACTACATCTTTGAAAAGATCCACAATTCATGCAAGCAAAGAAATTTATATAAACTTATAATCTAGTAAAGCAAATAACCTCCCAAATTTTCTAGCTCTGATATTAAACTTCACAATATCTTATTCAACAATGAGATCTCTAACAGGATAACTAGGGATATCTCAGATAATGTCAACAAGCAGTTCCATTTTTACAATTCACTGTATTTTTCATTATTATTTTTTTCCTAGGCATATCGTATCTAGGTACACTCAACTACATCCCGGGACTATGGATCCTGGACCAGGTATTATCACACTGGGTACACATCCCAGTTCAGCTATGCCTTGGATACAGCCTGGAACTATGGATACTTCACTGCATAGTAGCAAAAATCGAGAATTTATCAGAGAAAATTTGGGAATCCAAAAAAGCATAAAAAAGAATAAAACTGCTGTTTTTATATTAAACGGCAATTTAATTGCATACCAATAGAAAGAGTGAAAGGAAACAAGAGTTTACACCATGAAATTTGGAATCTATGTTTTTTTCATTCAGTTCACTGATTACATTGCATAACCCATGGTACATTACTGTGTTTGCTTGAGATTGGTACATTGCTGAAGGGCTCTGACAGTTGTTCAATTTCAACATCTATAAGGAAGTGTTTATAGTTGATTGGGCTTTTATTTTCTCGGATGCAGTTTTCTGATGATGCACTAACATCTAGAATCATCACTTCATACGACACAGTTCCATCTACAGGTTTCTCCTAGGTATGCAAATGTTTAAGTTTTCTACCTCATTCCTAAGGTATGTAAGGAACCTCTAGTTGGGAGGCCTATCTGCTCCTCACGTGGTTTTATGCTAGAGCCCAAGCTCCATATGGATGCATCACACTCTACTCCCCATTTTGCTTCATCAAAGAAACCACCTCATTGATTCTCTAACTTTAATCAAGGATCTTCATGATCTTCAATTTCCTCTACATGCTCTCCTCTTTATCTTCAATGTGATTGATCTATATGCCAGCATTCCTACTGCTGCTAAATTGACTGCACTCAGGTCGCATGATGTCTTCATAGTCTTCTGTCAATGCTGTCGTACAGCCAAGGGCAGCAATTTAGCTGTTGTCCATGCCTGTTTATTTTTGTGCTTTCTGGGGGGTCAAATTGTTTAGGCTATTTGCTTAAAATATCTCTCGTATTTCAAACAGTTTATAGATGATGTTGTAGGAATATGGAAAAGCACCTGATCTGATATGCAAATAGTTTTTCATGCTTATGCATCGCGCTTTGAAAGCCTCAACATTACTTGCAATGTCTCAGAAAACAAATATTAACGTTTTGGATGTTGTCCACTTTAAGGAGTCTAACTTTGTTTCAAAAGGTTCTTTAAGCACTAAGTGCTTTCAGAAACCCACCAATATCAGGATGTCTCTTTTCCCTCACATCGTCCCAAGAATCAACATAAGTCTTTTATCGTGAGAGTTGAAAAGACATCTTGCTCAAGAAAGCAACAAACAAGGTTTTCCAACAGTTGAAGCACACTTTCTTCCATCAACTCCTTGCCAAAGTTTACGCTCCAAATTTCCTGATTCCCTTATTTGCTCAAGGTGGCTTCAATCAACATCTTGCTTTGCTTGCTAAGATAATCCATACAGTTGAAGATCTACTCCCTTGGTTTTCAAGCTGGACAATTGATAATAAATCATCCAATATCAAATGTTTAAAGATAAATCAAAGCACTACATATATTATATATGTTCAAAATATAGTAATACTGCCATTAAGGGCACGGTGCATTGGTGTATTGTTGTTGTTGACACCATGGTACAAACTTCTGCTAGGCTGCTGAGCTCATAGGCTTTGTGCCCTTGATAGGTCATTGAGCTTGCAGGTTTGAACCACCTGTGTTCATGCAGGTGAGGTGGTCCCCCTTGTGACCTCCACTAGTACAGGGCTGGCCAAAATAATCTCAACTTCACCAACTAAACAAATTAAACAATCAACAAAAAAAATACACTCAATGCTCAGACATGCAACTGCACATGGAATTGGAAACTTAATATAAATCAGCATATTGCTACTCAGTCAGAGCATCAACTTCCATCAATTAAAAATTTAAATTATTAGAATCACAAGAAGCACAAGTGCCATTCACAATAGCTGCACTGCACATGTAATGTGATAGTTTCATGCCCCTCATTGCTGATTAAGACTAAGCTATGCAACAATAGAATCCAAATTGAGAAGCTCAGGTGTTACATCCCAATGACTTCCACTGCCTAATTGGACTCAACTTGCTTGTGCAATAACACAATATTTGAACACAAATCCAACTTGCAGCATCATAATAGAATTATTGGTGAAGAAGGAATTGAAGGAAGGAAATGTTGTTTGCTTTTGTTTTTGTGTTGTTAATGTAGTTAGGTATTTTCTTTTCAGATTAGTTTAGGTTGTTTAAAATATATATATTTTATGTTTTTTCATTAAAATAATTGTTTTTTTTTTGGGCATAAGATTCTGCAGCACTACCAAATATTTCACAGGATTGTGGGTCATCCTCAGGTTTGTCTGAGCCATACTTAGGCAGGCACCACAATACTATGCCATACCCAGGGCACACCAAAAGCATGCAAGCACAGATACCCGCAAAGAAAATTTACATTAGCTTTGTTACAAAACACATTAGCACAGTGCAATTCAACATTTGTCTTTGGGATTGACAAGTACACTTACAAGCAATGATGAAAAATTAAAATATTCATCACAAAAAAGCCAAGTCATTGTTATTTTGAAATTTTCTGTCTGATTCCTCCTTACTACTCCAAAGCAGTGGTACTTCATTTTTGGTTTAGTAATTAAAGTTTTTCTTCTTGGTCTGATTAGAATTAATTTAGCCTGTAGGTGCTAGTTGTTAACAAAAATCACACCTTTTTTTGTAATGAGCATCTCTCCCAAGCTGGAGAAAACAATTAGCCCCAAACACACCAGGTAAGCAAAGAGTCAGCCTGGCTCTTCTCTCCATTTCGAGGAAACTAGAATCATTTCCCCATTCCTTCCCAATCACCAACAACCAAAAAATATTGCTGCAGGACAACATTCCCATCCACCCCTAAGAAGGAAGAGTAAATCAAACGCATATTGAAGAAACACCATTCATGGTCACACAGGGTAAGAGCAATGGTGGTTCCAAAAAGAAAAAGAAATTAGCTGGAACACATATTGCTTCAAAAGAAATTCTCTGTTCAATAACATTTTTATTCTGAAACTCAATTTGCTTTATTATCCATTTTACTTCAACATTTTCATGGGCATAAGCACTTGGGAACTCAGTTATCGCTACAGAACCTGGATTGTGCTGAGTTCATATTCAAAAAAATCAATCAGGGAGAAAGCTAGAATAGTCAGTTAGCAGATAATAGTTGGACAGTATGGTACTAGTAATAATACTTGCTTAGCCACATGAATATCCTATAAAAAGAAAGAAGAGCATACCCTGTCCATGTCAGTATGAATTAGGCCTACATGATCATTGCAGACAACACAATTGCCAAGAGCAGACAATCTTTCGTCAACTCTTTTCACGACAACTTGATCAGGTAAGCTATTCCTCAAGTGCTGAAGTTCTGGTAACATTTAAAAAAATAGTTGTTATGAGACTTACTGTTTACAAGTTGCAATAAGACATGCATCTCAGGAAAGACAATGACGAATAGAACACCACAATCAGATGAATGTAGAGCTGCACCTACACAACAATATCTGAAAGCCAAACTCAAAAGAAATATGATTACAAATAGACTTAAATTTCCAAATTAAAATACAATGAGAAAAATGTCCCAAAATTTTGAGGGGTGGTATTTAAATAATTAATAATGAACTAATTTTACACACGATTCAATAGAATTGTAATTCAAGAAAGAGGAAAACCTAAGATAAGCTATATGTACCTAAAGAACTATTCATTGAGTATTTAAGATGTAATGGCACTCCAAATTTTCTGTAGTTAAAGATGCCTTGTTAAATATCATATATTGTGATGCATTTACTTAAGGGAAGAAGCTGATATTTTCCTACCTTTTGAACTGGATAGTGAAAGGTGTTGTGAACTAAAATACAGAGAAAACAATGTCACACCTAGCATTTTGGTTCACATTTAAACATATTGGTTTACCTAGAACTAAGGCTAATCTCTTTTGCTTTCTGACACCACAATTGCTCTTACCCCGTGCGACCATGAATGGCGTATCTTGCATATGCTTTTGAAGTTAAAACTACTGTCAGAAACTAATTAAATAGACCTTTTAACTCTGAATGTCAAAACAGCATCAACACATCCCCTCTATTTTGAACTAAAAAAATATAATTTGATTTATGCACATAATGAGCCTTTATGCATAAGTTGAGATCTCATTTTAACCCATGCTCCTTTTCAGTATCCAATGGAAGAAATA